>CAXAMN010021462.1:189484-228542 GCA_963970005.1 Durusdinium trenchii | reverse complement strand
CCTAGTAGTAAGGCCAGGAGCCCCTAATAGCTTCTTGTTCCTAGTAGGGCCCTATCATATAGCTAGGGTTTGGTTCTTCGGTGCCAAATACCTGCGGGTATGGGGAGGAGCCCGCTCTCCCATGGCCCAAAGGTTGATGTGATTCTACATGACTTTACAAGTGCAACGGGGCCTTTAGAAGCCACTGAACTTCTGAATGTCGCAGAAGAAGTGCGATAGCATCGGGCTATGTCTTCTCTTCAATCCATTTGGGTCTTTGGGATTCCCATCATTTGGATGTCAAACCACGTTGTCTGATGTTTTAAATTTCGAGAAGGTGTTTTTTTGATCCCAAGGTTGCCGACAGCACAAATGCCAGGCTCACATGGTCTCCGCAGTCGATGCCCATGACGTGAGGACTTACCACCGAAAATGAAAACGAGTATCCAAAAAAAAAACATCTAAAGGACTGGCCTGTCTACCTCAGATAGATCAGATCTCGGAATCGGACTTTGAAGCCAGGCTCATCCGGTTCAGATTAGTATATACTCTTCAGTCGTAAAACGCCCCAGAACATGGATTGTAAAAATTTTTGGTATGTGTTTGTTTCCGTTATGATGAAGAGTCTACATTCTACAACTGTCTTTTGCATGGATTGGGTCCAGATCGACCGAGCTAAACAGTTTGGCATGGATTGGGTACGGAAGCTGCGGGAAACGACTTGCGGCTTGCCGATGGTCGAACAGCGTCCACCAATGTGATGGCGACCGTTGGGCGACCAGCGCTGCCTGTGCTTGGACTGGGCTGCTCGACCAGCGCCTGCCGGATGGTTGGCTGGGACAAAGCGGTTGAAGAATCCAAGACATCATGAAGTTGATAAAACCAATTTATACAAACACGGAGTGCCTGACCTGAAAGCACTAGATATGATAGCCTTAAGTTGCAAACCTTAAGCTGACCCTGGACCATGGATGACCAATGTGCTACCATGGATGACCATGTGAGTCGTTGGCAGCAAAAGAAATCCATCCTTCACCTTCACCGCCAGGAAAATAAAATGTCTACCCGACACCCTTAGGCATGAAAACAAATCTGTTTGGGACAGCAGGTCGCTTTGGCACTGAAAGGGTCGGTTTGCTTGTTGAATGCGGCACCTTGGTGACCCTCTGTGCTTCCAACTGATCAACCTGGTTTGACCAAGCGCTCGGCAAGGTTTGACCTTCAGCACACGAAGAGAGGACGTCTGAAGGAATTTTTTCTTTTTCGGTACTGCTGGCGTTGATGGAGAAAATCAATGCATGTTGCCAGTGGCCACCCTTCTCACAAGCGCTGATGACAGCCTCAGAGAACTAGTCACTAGATGGAGTAGATCCCAGTCGAAGCTCCCCACAATTAAATATATGTGCTTCTCACAGTAGAACCTCAAATTCAGTGATTTGTTGTGGGCGGGCCGATCCCTCCTAAAACACACGGGGATTTGTTGGCAACCGACAGTTGTGTGTGTGTCAACCTCTGTAACCAAGAGTTTCGACTCCTTTCGTCCTTTTCAGTGCAGGGGGACGGGTCACCACCGATACTGCCTGTCCAACGAAGAGGGTATCGGTTGGTGCTGAAGCAGTGGAAGACGCCCCACTGTGTACCTGCATCAAACGCAATGACTCCACTTGTTTCCCTTGCCGCTGTTGGTTTGTTTCCAGGGTGGTTCTTCGCATGATATCCCCCAAAACAGGTTTCCTCGCATGGCGTGAATTCAGTCTGCTAAGTAATCAGTAACTAGTTTTCTGCAGTCACGCGTCAACCTTTGTTAAAACACCTTCAAGTACTCGGACTTTTTGCCTTTCGGTTCACTCTTTCCTTTCCTAGGTCTGCTAAGTATTCAGTAACTAGTGTTCTGCGGTCACGCTTAACCTTCTGTTAAACCACACTGTTTTGCGGACTCTTCCACCTTTCGGTTCCATCGCCATTTTCGACCTGGGAACTGAGCTAACTGAAAACCAATTTCAGAGTGTGAACCGCTCAGTCGTCCCACTTGGGTGCTGGGTGTGATCTCCCACAAGGGAGCGCTGTCTTCATTCCGGGGTGCCACTAACTGATTTTCCTCCGTTCTGCACACGTTGGATTTTCTTAACTGACTTTGTTTCACTACTGGATTCCCAAAACACCATGCCGTCGGGCCTACGACAATACGTCCACCTTTGCTGTCAGTCGTTTTGAGTGAGCTTCTGAGTTGAACATGTCCACTTGCGGCTCACCTTCCACGCCACCGGGCTTATGGCCATATATATGTGTCACACATGCACATCCACGCACCCCCCCCCACCTTGCAACCAATTCGTGTTTCTATCCCACCCGCTATCTAGGGTAACAGAAGGAAATGGTACTCGACACACTTGTGTGTCGGTACCTTTCCTTCTGTTTCTCCTTTTCTACTCCTAGCTACCCGGGCGGTTTAAGACGAATTTCCGGCTCGCTAACTAATGAATTTAATTCATGCAGCTAAGTATTCAGTAACTAACAGGTTTCGTAACTAGTGGGCCTCGTAACTACACCTATCTTTCTCTCTTGCCTTTGCGTTTCCCTTTCTGTCTTTCTTTTCTTTCTTTCTAAGGCTTTTTAGGTGGTTGGTAAGTTCCTCCAGAGCGCCGATATCGGCGCTCTGTGTGTGTCAACCTCTGTAACCAAGAGTTTCGACTCCTTTCGTCCTTTTCAGTGCAGGGGGACGGGTCACCACCGATACTGCCTGTCCAACGAAGAGGGTATCGGTTGGTGCTGAAGCAGTGGAAGACGCCCCACTGTGTACCTGCATCAAACGCAATGACTCCACTTGTTTCCCTTTCCGCTGTTGGTTTGTTTCCAGGGTGGTTCTTCGCATGATATCCCCCAAAACAGGTTTCCTCGCATGGCGTGAATTCAGTCTGCTAAGTAATCAGTAACTAGTTTTCTGCAGTCACGCGTCAACCTTTGTTAAAACACCTTCAAGTACTCGGACTTTTTGCCTTTCGGTTCACTCTTTCCTTTCCTAGGTCTGCTAAGTATTCAGTAACTAGTGTTCTGCGGTCACGCTTAACCTTCTGTTAAACCACACTGTTTTGCGGACTCTTCCACCTTTCGGTTCCATCGCCATTTTCGACCTGGGAACTGAGCTAACTGAAAACCAATGTCAGAGTGTGTGCGCGTGTGTGTGTGTGTGTGTGTGTCTGTGTGTGTGTGCACAAGGGCACCTGGACAAACTGAAAAGTTGTTCTGGAACGTTCTACCAGTACCTGACTTCAGGGGACCGAACGCCCTGTCACCTTCAGTTCTCATGAACCGTGGACAGGGCTTCATGAACCGTGCCCGGTCACATGAACTGTGTCGCTCCAAATGCACCTCTTTCTCAGCAGTCCAACCATCGGTTGGTCTCGACCGGTCAGCGTTGGGGAGACAACACCGCTGACAGCACCGCCACAACTGCGCTGTCAAGGCGATGTGACTAGCTGCGGGACAGCTGTGATGCTGAAAGCTGTGGTGGTTCCTTCTGAAGAACACATGCTCATATAGTTCTGCATATCCCAGTATACCAGGGTCCAGTGGACGATGGTGGTTCAGTTGCAGGCCTTTCTCAAAGTCTGTTATATGTTATTTTTCAACGACTGTTGCTGGTACTGGGACACACACTCACATCAGACTCGCATCTAACAAAACACAATCCGAACGAACTGCCTCTTCCTTGGTTTGCCCTTCCATTGCCAGGCCACAGAGTAGCTGAGAGCATCAGCTTGGATCTGGGCTTGGAGCATCTGGTCAAAGACTCTGACAGCATGTTGCCATGCAGCAGCCCTCTCACAGGAACCTCAGGCACCACAGTTCACACGCGCACTCCACGGGTGAAACGCACAGCTGAAGGGCAACCACAATAAATGACCTTCAGATCAAATGGAATACAATATGTACACAATACATATATACCATGTACACAATACAATACCAGTTGGTTGTATATGTGACTATGTATACTTTGTACTACAACCAAATGTACAAAATATCTATGTACATATACTATGCACATACAATGTAACCTTGTTGAACATGTTTATCTACGATGGCTTGGGTATAGTTCCCGACTTATACCCAGCCGATACACCGATTGTCGACGAAAATGGTTCTCCCGCCAGCCCTGCTTGAGCTTGCACCAGCTTCCTGGAAAGGAGACTGTGAAACTTTGATTTGCTGTCGAGGAACCCGGAGAACAAAAACAAAAGGATGTTCCAAGAAAGAGGAGGATTCAGGTGAGAAAGTTTGGTTTCGGATTCACCCAGAAGAGGTGAGGATTCACCCAGAAAGTCTCTAAGGATTCACCCAGATCCGAGGATGATCAAGGTGAGACTGGATTCATCCTTCGGTCCTTCGGTTCCCCAGGTCTTCACCCAGGCACCGGGAGAACGTCGAACGGACCATACACACGAACTCCGACACGGCGAATCCACAACCAAACACCAGAGTACCAAGTGGTACTGATAACTGGATAAGCACTGGTGGTACTGATGACTGGTTTATCCAGGAATAACGCAACAAACCACTGGATAAACTACACACCAGTAGCTGATAACCACAACAATTTCATTGACTAGGATGGTCATCGCAGTGGATGGGGATAGATGGGGCGTTCGAAAACATTGCTCTCTTGGTGCAAAACTCATTGTACCCAAGCAACAAAGAGAAATGGCTCGTTACACTCTGACACACCAACATGGATGTGGAAGATAGAGAAATGGCTCGTCCCTTAGAAGATTACTCTTCTTTGCGAACAGGGGGTTGTCCGCTTCCATGGAACTTGAGCCCAGAGTGCAAACCGTTGCGGCATGTCCAAGTACATACCTTGAACTTGGGGATTGGACCTCCTCTGATTTCACGTCGCCGATGTCACTGTCTGAGTCTGGGTTCCAAATAAGGCAACAAGCAAATAAAACGTATTTCATATGTGTTCATACATGACATGACATGACATGACATTACATGATGCGACTACATACATGATCCCCGTGTCCGTTCTGGGTAAAGGGTCCTTAGCCCCATGTTATAGACATAAAATTGTCTTCCATAACCTTGTCAGGTGTATAGGATGTCCACACACACCCAGCATAAAATGACTCTACCTGACATCTGCAAGAAGTCAATGCAAAGCTCATCAAACCTCTTTTCATCTAGAAGCTCTCGCACACACAGTTTTCGGAGGATATGGACTGGAGGATCATACATGCATTGATATGTATATATATATATATATGTGTTGTACCGTGTATTTTTAGATTCAGTTCTTCTGAACATGCTGATTGCACAGCGGTCGAACTTGCAAACTTCTTCAACCTTCCAGCGCCATTTCTCGAAAGGGTAGGCCACTCGTGAGTCTGTTTTTCAAGCACCGGAAAATACACTCCCATTTAAAAAGACTTGGATTTGCTTCAGAAACTGAGAAAAACACATACAGTAATTATATATATATGTAATTATAAACCAAATATTCTCCCTGCCGGGGGATTCACCTAGTTCGGGAAAATCAACATCACCCTAAGCAAAACCAGGATGAACAAATACTACATGTGGTATCTTGCGATATCGAAGGGATGAATCCAACGAATCCCTGAGGCTAGACACCCCTCCAAGTCATCTCAAAATCCAAAGAGGACTTTGCAGGGCTGAGGACGCACAGCACTTCGTGTCTGGCCCATCTAGCCCAATCAGTTTGAAAGCCACAACTAAGGCTTCGCCATACCACTGCAGAGTGGGCACCCCTCCCACATCGGCCGCTCTGCCACCGGCCCGTTCCGTCGGATCAGTTCCGAGCGGCTGATCGCCGAGCTGAAGCTGATCACGTCGGGTTGCAAATGAGAGGAAGCCATGCCACTCAGCAGCCTCCGCGAGGTGGGAGACCAGTGAAACTCAGAGGTTCGATGGCACTGGCACCCCAAGATGACTTTTATATAGGGGTCCATATCAACCACCGACCTTGGGGATTGTGCCATCTATTCTGGAACCACTGCTTTTTGCTATTCTGGAGTCGGATGCCAAATATGGTTCCGCAAAATAGTGGAGGGAGTGACCCATGTGATGGATTTCAACTCATTCAGATATGTACTGTAATTCAAAACAGACTGAGCCACAAAACACACTGGTTGGTAGTTGGTAGAGGAGAATCGTCTTCTAGTCAGACTGTTCAGGGGCAGAGTGGGTATATTACCATTTGTAGTGGTGAATATTTAGAGGTTATTGGGAAGTACTTCTTGCCCAATCCTACTGTGAAGGCATCCCCTGTTGGGCCTACTTGACTCTTCGACTTCAAATCCCAAAGCAAAACCATTCTCAGATCTTTTTCCACACACAACATTGAACATTTAAAAATATAGAAAACCTTCAAGCTTCCGAAGTCTTAGCGCAGTCGGAAAAGTGTCCTTCAACACCATCTTGCCCCCGAATTCCATGGTCTTGCGCCCACCTCAAGGTCTTGCGCCATTCACTGCTCTTTCCACAGCCGCTCAGGCAGGCGTTGTAGCTCCTTCGACTCAAAGGTAGCTCATTATGCCAGATTGCCTCCAGCAGGCCTCGAATTGAGTCGAATCGACCATTTTTTTTCCCGTGATTGTGACGATTGAGTGGTTGCAACGTGTGCCTAACTGAGGTAGCAACTGATCATCAAGGTTCATATCATCTACACCCTCCAAAAGAAAATAGCGGTGGAGGGTGGAATCAGAATAGAGCCTGAATCCCCTTAAGCCCCATGGCCCATGTGAGCCAAACACCATAACTGGTTACTATGCCACAGCTTGCTCAACTGGAGGCGGAATGTTAGTTGGCAGGTTGGCACGTCGGAGGTCCGACATCTCCAGTTGGTCAGGAGGTCCATTGAACACAACCCACTGGGTCGAATGGGTCTCGAACCGCTGGTGTTTCAAGCACGTTCATTGATCTTTTTTGCATGAGTCCCTCTCTGCTATCCATCGACCGATCCTTGTTACCGACTTCAACTTGCACACATGATGAAGCCAATCTATTCCTCCGTAGCTTGTCCTATTCAGGTGGACTTGGTGTCACACAAAGCACCTTTGGCATGTGGGTGTCCTTTGGATTACCTTTAGCGTACGCATACAAGGCTTTGGATTAACACACACACACAAGTCACAAGTGAACATTGTACAAATCACCAGGTTTTCATTTGACATACCATTCACCTACTGCGGATGGAAGAAAGGCCGTACGACCTGGAACACATTAAATCACTGCAACGTGGAGAGGCACACGTCCTCCGGATTTCTGCCAACGACTTGGAGATACTTTGAGAAAACACGTCCTCCGGTTGTCTATGTTCAAATCAAAGCGTTGAACAACTCCTGACCAGGCTTGCCAAGGAGCATGGTCTTCTGAGGTCCCACACCACACAAGTAAAGGATCTGCCAGGACGCTCCCCCAAACGTAAAGAAAAATAAGGGTTGCTCCCCCGCCATGGGAGGCCGAGTCTGATCGAGTCTGTCTCTGCCAAGCATCTGAGTGCTTCAGCCCACCGTGTCAAACGCTCGGCAGCGCTGACGCCCAAGGAATAGCCCAGAGCATCCGTCGAACGCATCGAACGCATTGAACGAAACAAACTCAGGGCCTCCAGGGACGCCGCACAAACCACGGCGGTTCGACCGAGTTGAAAAAGCCACAGCCTAGTTAGTTAGTGGTACTATCCCATACGTAGGGTTCTTTTCAAAGCAAAGCAGGGTCCTTTTTCAGGTCAGTTTGATACAACCGGAGACCCGGCTGGACCGGAGAGCGGACGGAAGCCTCCCAAACCGGGTCTCCTCCCAAGGAACAGGAGCAGAACAGGATCGGAATGGGATCCCAAGCGGTTGCAATAACAAATCGACCTGATTCTATTCACGGTTCATGATAAATGATATATATATATATTGTATAACATATATACAGTTTTACAATATTTAACATATGGTGGTTGATCAATATTCTTTCATCCTGGAATGGCCATTCGTCGCAGAAAAAAAGATATCTTTCGCGGATCTTTCGCGGCCTCATCGCGAAGCATGGTCCTACAACCATGTCTAGCTTACATGAGCCGGAACATGTCATAATAGGGAGAGACGTCTTGCAGCATGACCCCAGTAGATGGTTGAACGTTTCCACAGCTACTCAGGGTCACCTGCAGCATCTGTGGGACAATTGTGCCAAATAGAGTCAGGCACAACTCAACCCAATCCTCGTGTCAGCTACCAACACAGGGTGATGCGGCTTGGGGAATGTTGGGGGCCTCAAGCTGGGAACCTAGACTTTAGCGGCACATTCGCGAAACCTTCGCGGATCTTTCGCGAAATTTCACTGGTGCTTTCCCCGGGACGCCGTAACATTTGCAAACATCTGCACAGCCCGTCAGAGCAGCGGCAGGTCGTTACCTCACTGTCAGGGCTGCGCCTACCCAGCTTGCTAGTATGTGACAGTGGGGACAGGAATCGGAGAATCCTTTACGCACTGCCAGGGCTGGGCACGGAAAGGTTGAGGCTTCAGTTCGTTAGTCTGTGACATGGGGACACTTCGCCCACTGGCTCTGCCGGAGGATTGCCTTGCGTTTCTATTCTTTGTCAGTCCGGTAGAAAGGAAAACAATGAAAGCGATGACCTTCGATAAATCTTTCGCGGAAAAAAAAGATACTTTCGCGAACCTCATCGCGAATCTTTCGCGGATGGTTCTAACAACATCTGAAAGGCTGCTTTATATAAAACTCCTTACACGGGGTTTTCGATCAACTCCCATATACACATTTGTCGAACAACCCCATCCAACCGAAACCGCATGGCCGTGGGACCATCCCACAAGAAAAAATTATGCAGGCAGCCCAAAACAACTGGAAGGAGGATTGCTTTCCCTCCGCACTCATTCGACCAAGCCAGGGACAACGAGGAATAAACATTCACCCAGCAGCACCGTCCTGATGAATGTGTTGAAAAAGGGTGAAGCTCGTCCGAAAAGAACTAGTGTCCAAAGCTATGAGCACCGAACCTTCAGAACCATTGACGGCAATGCTTTCTGCCTGTTGCCATTGCCCAGCTCTCATGCAGCAGCCGATAGCAGCATTGCTGGTGACGGACGACACCAAACCCGCGGCGCCGGCGGCGCTGGTGTTCGCTGTCTGCAAGAACTGCAGGGCAGCTCTCCATTGGGCAGCCTTCTGACATGCACCTCAAAGTTGTTGGATTGCCAGGAAAAGTAAAGGCTCTTCCCCAAAGGTGATTCACCCACAGGGAAAACACACATCAACAAACATCACTCAGAGATTGCACCTTTGGCCAATTCACTGGCACTGCTGCATGGAAAACAACATCACAACGAGTTGACGAGCCCTCACGAAGCCTCCTGGCAATCATGCAAGATTGCGAGGTTGCGGTTGCATTGAGTAAAAGCCCTGACTGACACTGTCCGACCACCTCTAGTTCATGCCAAAAAATAGCGCATCAGCGCAGCAAGAACAAAACGTTGCTTCGGATGCTCTGCGAATGAAACGTTGTCCAGAAGGTGCGCAAAGTACAAGAACACCACCCCCGGCCAACAAGAACGTCTGATTGCCAAATCAATGGGGCATGGTGAACCCTGCTGCCCTTCCCCTACCAAAAACCACGATGAAAACATGAAGCCGTCTGTCTGATCATAAACAAACTCATATCGAGCAGCGCAGCTAATCGCAGCGCTAAAGCTGTAGGCATTCTGTGGAATCTTCTCTTGGACCATCTGCTGCATCGCTTGGACAGCCACCTGCCATCGCTTGGACAGCCACCTGCCATCGCTTGGGTCGAGTGAGTAAAAACGGAGCGTGTGTTGTGGAGTCAAGGCTATGGAAAAAGGCTACAAGAATAAGGCAATGGAAAAAAAAAAAAAACATCAAACTCGTTTTCCTCTACACCGCGTAATTCCCCAGCAGTGGACCGGGCATACTGTCTTCTACACATGTCAAATCCATTGCACGGCTGCAACGGATCTATCAAGTATCCGTGAAATCCACTGCCAGCGGATCAGCCCCAAAAGCGAGGAAAACGTGATGAGAGTGGGTTGAAGTCTCACCTGCGAGGATGAGCAGAGAGGTGAAAGGGCCGAGGATGAGCTGAAGCTGCTGCTCTGAGCTGGAGCCTGCCTTTCAAAAGGTGAACATAAGGATCCTCACAAATGAGTGGCTTAAAGGGTTGGTCGAAACCCCATGAAAACACCTCAGGGACCGAGGTATTTAAGCTCCAAGCTCCGTCTGACGAGTGGTCGTTCCCCCCTCTCGTCCGGCGGTAGTACCCCATGTGAAAATCCCGAGATATCCGGAGGATGCACCGACCCACTAACAGGAAACAGTGAAACATACATCAAAGGTACGCCGGTCAACATTGATATTCCCAATAAGATTTGCTTGGAGCAATTTGGACCCATCCTAATCCAAATCATTGTTTCGGTTGTTTTTGCTCCCCAGCTCAAAAATCAACACAATGCACTTGGCCAAGTCTCACCTCCCTCATGTATTCCAGGACGTCGCACGCCTTCTGCCATTGCCCTGCACGTCCTCAGGGAACACCAGCGAAATGGTTTTTTCCGAGCGAGATACGCTACACGTGTTCACACCATTTTGCCATATTTTGCCCATACGCTTCAAACTACGCTTCAAACCGGAAACCGTTCTGATCCTTGGTCTTGCCGCAACGGCAGAACAGGGCGATTTCTATGCAAGATTGCATTGTCCCTACGGAGTCCTAGGGCACACATGATCGCATTGTAGCTCACCACATCTGGTTGTGCCAACTCTGCACACATCGTTTGCAAGAGTGCGAGCGCGTATCTCCAATCGCAACATGAGCTGATTGCTGAGTTGTAGCTGAAAACGTCTGGCTGCAGTTTAACTTCCCTCATTCTTTCCAGTAAAATAAAGGCATTCTGCCACAACGCCCCCTTTTCAGAGGCACTAATGGCCGCACTGTAGCAAATCACATCGGCTTCCAGTCTTCTTGTGGGTATCGTAGCAAACAAGTTCAAAGCCTCTGGCCAACACGTCGACCTAGCACATTGCGAGATTTGACTCGTCAAGTTCCGCAAGACCAGTTTCGTCCTCTGCGAAGAGCAGACTTCTACTTCAACGTCTCTGTCTTCAGTCGCCCGAAAAGATCTTCCAACTGTGCGCTCAAAACGGTGGCCTCTGAACCGGTGGTTGCAACTGGCAGACTCTCGGCCAACGAGCAGAGTCTTGGAGTCTTGGAGCGTCCGGCCGCGTTTCGCGCGGAGGAAAGCAGTCTTCAGCTGCCAACGAAACATGTTTCAGCCTTCCAGTCGTTGCCACTAAGCTTCTCAGCCTCCGGTCTTTTCCGAAAACAACAGCCAGGGTGGTAACTTCGCATGGCGGCCAGTGCATGCGAAGTTGCGAATCCAAATGATCTAATCATTGTTTTTCCATCCGTCTACTGCACCTTCGGCCAAGAGCCCTACATCTGGCTCACAGATTTTTGGAAGAAACAAAACCCATTGGGGATTCACAAACCAACTAGTGTCCATTGCATGTAGACTCTGACGAACACATCGAAGTGGAACATATATTACATATATTTGTTGCATATTTAAGTTATATATTAATATATACTTATATATACACCCGATCGGAGGTTTCAAGAACGTCTCTTATGATCAAACCTTTAAAGTCAGCAGGATGTTTGGTGCCGCCAGCGGAAGTTTGGAGGGAGCACAACCATGGATGCTGCCATCTCAGGGACAGATCCATGCATGCATGCATGATGACAGTGATACATCCCGCAAGTGGACATCCAAGCGTGGAAGAATAGAACATGTGGTTGTTATGACCTATGACACAAATGGGACTTAAGACTTTGGTTGAAACATTAAGGACCTTAGGACGTGATGTCAAAGGCTAATATCATGTGGGTGTGCAAACTTTGGACAGTGAACTGTGAATTGGTACTCTCCAAACACAGTATCAATCGATCCTTTGCAAATGATCAGTGCCCAGTCATTTCTGGCACACAGGATTCAAGGTACACATCAGGATTTGATAATACTTTTGATATCACCCCAGAATATGGGATCTCTCATTGAAGGTGATCGATTATGTTCCCAAAATATGCCAAATCCAAAGAGGTTCCAGTGTATACGGGCCGGGCCAAGTCATAAGAACAATCACAGGATTGGTGTCAAGAGTTCTACATACTGTACAAACATCCTGGAGTAGATAGAAAGACCAAACCAATAAAATTGACCAGTCTCCTCTCGGTGCTCAGATTGTTCCCACATTCTATCTACTCCAGGATGACTATATTTGCATGGTTGCACAACAATCCTACACCTCCAGTCGTACCTCCTCAGGTTCGGTATGACTGGACCCTCCTGGCACCCGGGCGGCCCCCAGTCCCACCTTCGAAACGAAGGTACGACTGGAGGCTTAGGATAAGTGCTTTGGTTTGCACAGTAGTGAAGGACGAATGCTCCTGGGTTCCGTGGGTAATGCAAGCGAACGGGTAGGGTAGGTGACCCAAGTGAATGATGGGTTCAGGAACAGATTCTTCAAGTTCAACATCGAATTTCCAGGTGAGGTTTTTCCCTTCAAGATTTTAAGTGGTACAAGGAGATAGATTCAACTTATGTTGATGAACCTTTTGATCTTTCCTCGTCGCATCAACTTGTTTTTGTCCAACCACTGAATTAATCAAATCTAAGCCCACTATACAATTCCAATCAATTTACCAAAAGTGTTGTGGCTATGACTGGGTAGTATATATAATACCAGAAGCCAGCACATTTTCTCTCACCTGCGGCTGGTTCCTTGCAAGGCTCTGCAAGAACCTGTACCTGGCTGGCTGCCACTTGCCGCCTTTCAAGCAAGCACTGATGGTACTATTGTAGCTTGTAACATCAGGCTCAATATCCTGAGATCTGTTTGCAACAACTGTCCCATTTCCCCTCCCAAGAAGAGAACTATACTAATACTGGCCCCTTCCTAGCTGTTACTGCAGAGTAAAAATTGATTTCAAACACAAAGAAAACACAACAAAAACAGCACTCCTTCGACCCCTTCGTCTTTTTCCGGGTGTCTTGGGCCGACATGGAGCCCAACAATGCCAGGCACTGTTGCCATTGGACCGCCAGCGCGCAGGCTCCAAGACATCCGTTAAGACTGATGACGTCCGGTTGCACGCCATGTGCACATCGCATGTCGTACAACCTCCAGGTGGGGTGAACAACTGTTTTTTGTATTTTCCGCAGGATGGAACACTACAATGACTACAAGAGTTGCGCTGAAAAAGAAACTGTGCGAACACCCTCACAAAAAAGAGTGGTTGCAGAGAAAAACATGGACAGGCCATGAGAAGCAAGGTGCATGGGAATGCAAGGGAATGCATTGAACAAAGCTGTTCATAGGAAGCTGCCAAGGGCTACAAAGGGATGGTGCTTACCCGAACTTCCACCTCTATGTGACTAAGAAGTTCGTGATGACAGGGCGTGATGGGTTTCTGGATGATCTACACTCCGGCAAAATGAACCTGGACCCTCTTGAGAATGGCACCCTGAAAAGCTCCATGTGAATCTTCCAGGGCTTCCGGGCTTCTGGATGTATGAGATGTGTGTTTTTGTTTTGTTTCTTTTGAGGTCTGCCGGGTCCACGTGTTGGAAACCACTGGTCAGGTGTGGTGACACCGTGACGCGGAAGAAGACGACCCATGGCATGGCATCACCTGAAAACAGTCGAAACCCTCTGACGGAGCAACAACTGCAAGGCATAGGCCCAGTGATTGCACGTCTGGCAGGCGCTGATGCCCGCATTGTAGGCGACAACATTGGGCAATACATGTGCCTTGAGCTGGAAAAACACCAACAACAATGTCATAGACTTTATGGACAACATCTCAAAAACAGACACTTTTTTTTCACAACAACATCTACAGGTTACAGTAACTACTGTAGTATATAAGTCATGCAAAGCTTGGTCAAAAAACGGTGCTAGCTGGGTAGTGTGGCAAGTTGTTTATTATTGGATTATATATTATATAGGCCTAGGTTTCTATCCGTATCACTCGGCCTGTGGCATGACCTCAGTCAGCAAAAAGACCGCTCGCTGCCACTGCGTGCCCTTCTCACACGCACTGATGCCTGCACTGTAAGCTGTAACACCAGGTGGTATGTCGACTCGACGCATGGCCTCCAGCAACAGTAGCGCAGATTGCCATTCACCGGCCTTTTCGCAGGCACTCATCGTCGCCTTTTTCGCAAGAAACACGGAAGACACGCAATTGTCAGACTTGTCCCACTTGACTATGGTTCAAGAGAATAAGACCATATGGGTGCGTAGCTCAATTAAAAGGACCCCAAAAGAGCCCCCACCACTTGGGCCAGGGGGTCTCCATACTAGAATACGCACACCCATATATTGAACCCAAGAATGTTCAAGACTGCTCGTCCGCCTAACCTAACCACAACTTTACACATACTGTATATTATATAATCATATAATTTATAATCGCCATTAATCGCCTTTATCTCCGTTCAATTGACGATGTCACCCTATGCCTAGGCTTTGTGGCTTGCAGTCCTCAAGATGGCGCCCTGGCCCGTCTTCGTCCCCACTTTAGGGACACATCAGGAAACGATGATTGCGGGTCTAAACACTCCATGCGACTGGAGTTGTTGTTTAGTTTAGATCCCTAAGCCTCCAAGTACCTTCTGAGAAGGTGTTTGGGGTGGGTTTGGAGGGTCTAAATACCTTCTGAGGAGGTACTTGGAGGTGTAGGGGATTAGGGTCACAATAGATGTATGTAAATGTTGCGTAAGTGGATGGTCTGAAATAGTACCTTTAAGAAAGCCGAGTCACGCTGTAGGTGACCACATGTGGTCTTAGGCTGGAAAGCTGCATTTGCTGGAAGAGCTCGAGAGCTTCAAGCCATTTCGATCCGGCAGCGCAGGCGCTAATGCTGGCACTGTAGGCAAATACACCTGCAGGGAGATATTCAAAAGCGATGCAGGACAGTGTTCAATTGACACCTTGGTGCCAACTCTGAGATGAAATTAGGCGCATTCCCAGAAAAAGATGTTGGATGCTGATCAAATGATGTTGACACACGGGAAAGCTTATGTTTTACTGCTTCACAAAGGAAAGGGCTCCTTCGGTTTACTGAATGGTGCTTAGCAGGGAATGAAGGCATGACTCTTCTTCTATAGCATCTATAGATACCCTAGGATCCATTGCCGCATAGTTTATCATTTGTGTTTACCTACCTGGGCCTGGATCGATGGTTGCCCTTGGCATCGCCTCCAACAACCTCAAAGCTCCCTGCCATTGCCCGCCCTTCTCAAACGCACTGATCGTTGCACTGAAAGTAATAGCATCTGCACGGAAGCTGGCTCCTCCCATTGCATGAAACAAAAAGAACGCCTTCTGCCATTGCCAGCCCTTCTCACAGGCACTGATGGTGGCGTTGTAGCTGACGACGTCCATTTGCACACTGAAGTTGGACAGTGCTGCAAACAAGTGGAGCGCTTGCTGCCACCAACCAGCCTTTTCACAGGCACTGATGGCTGTGCTGAAGCTAATCACATCTGGCAAAACGTTCCGTCCAAACATCAACGCAAACAATTCCAACCCCTTCTGCCAGACTTCAACGTTCACACAGGCACTCATCGTCGCATTGTAAGTGATAACGCTTGGCTGCACACTTGACTTTGGCATTGCTTCAAACAGGTTCAGCGCTTGCTGCCATTGCCCGCCCTTCTCCAATGCGCTGATGGTTGTATTGTAGCTCACAATGTCTGGCTGCATGCTGTAACTTGACATGTTCTCGAAGAACACAAATGCCTGCTCCCACTCACTGCCCTTCTTGCAGGCCCCAATAGCAGCGTTGTAGCAAAACACATCTGGCTTCAATGTTGCCTCCTTTATTGCCTGAAACAACGTCAAGGTATATTGCCAAAGCCCACCCGTTTGGCAGGCATTGATTGCAGCATTATAACAAATCAAGTCAGGCTTTGCCTGTTCCACTGGAATGGCTGCAAACAAGCTCAACGCATGTTGCCACAGCTTCGACCTGGCACATACTGAGATCCCCATAGTGTAGTCCCTCACATTCAGTCGAATGCCCCGATCTTGCAATGCCCAAATCACCTTGAGCACCCAGTCTGCTTGTCGCTTTTGCGCCAATTCTTTCAAAATATGTCTTACCTGCCCTCTCGATTGATTGACTTCAGGCAGGATTGCTGTAATCTCAGATGAAGATGCTTCTGGTCCCAGATCAAGCAATGCTTGGGTTGTGGCCTGGATCAATGGATCTTTGATATGGGCCTTCCATCGTGTGGACACTCGGTGGCTTCGAAGGGCATCAAAAAGGTTTCGTGCGGCTTTCTGCATACCCATTCGCGCGGCTTACTGCGCCCCACCCTCCTTACGCGCGGCTGTACCCAAAAGACTTGGTCCCCAAAGGCGGCAACATGCCCAGCTTGGCTTGCTTGTTAAGGACTTGGGAGAGCAAAAGTTCCACCTCCTCCCCAAAACTGAGTCTGGAGCACAATGACCCTTCAAGACAATGATGCCCTCTGCGGCAGCTGTCTACCCTTCCATATTTGTATACAATTCTTAATGGCAACTGCGCCACAGTCCCTAGAACCAAAGTCCACTCAATAATGTGACTTTCAGAAGTCCACTCGGAGGTTCTTGGGCTGTCCGGCTGGGTCTGCTCATGGAAGGGGTCCAGCAAAGGTCTCACACTATCACAACAAATTGACCTGTACCTTCTTCTCGTCCCCCCCGAGCAATTTGGAGCGCGAAACGCTACAAATTCGTACATGGGTTCTGAAAAAAATGAGGGGATCACCAACCGATGAGTTGAACCACTTCTTCTGTTTCTCTGACTAACTCCTACACCTACAGTTCTCATACCACTTCTGGAGAGTCCTCCAAGGAACAAAGACAATCCCACCAGTCGGCGCCGAAAACTGCGAGCTCCACCATGCTCCACCTCTCATCTCAGTTAGCGAAGGCTACCGGCCGTTCCGAACGGCCCTTGGGTTCTCTGAAAGGCGGTCACGAGCCGAACGGACAAGGACCCGCTACCCGAGGACGGCGTTCGTACATGTTCGATCATGTTCGCTACCCCCCCCACGAAGCTCGAGTGAAGTGAAGACATCATATGTGGGAGTTGGGTTTCAACGACGCCCCAGGTACTGGTATGGTGGGACAATGGCTGCAGGAAGCTTCAAAATGCCAAAGGTTTCCTGGGTCATCCTGGGTCGTTTGTTTGAAGCCACACAAACTTGTTTGAAGCCACACACAAACGTTCTGCTCCAGCTCTTTGTCCACCAATCGGTCTGCCAATCGCTCGATGAGCGATGCTGGATGGATGCCGTGGCGGCCCACGGTGCGAAGGTGACGGGAATCCTGGAAACCTTGGGAGGCCAACACACAGCGGAGGATTCATGTTGTGCTGTTGTGCTGCAAAAACATTTGTGTATGTGTGTGTTTGCATGTTGTGTATCCTGTTTGTGTCGTGCTCACTTGTCTGCCTGGCTGGTTTCTTCCAAGAAGCCCGGCATACTGAAAGTCAAAAGCATGTCTATGTCCTACCCAGACCATCCAGTGCACTGGAATAGTTACATACATGAAGCCTGTTTATGACCCATGCATGGCGGCATAACTCTTTCAGTCCCATTTGTCTGGTCTACGGACCCAGAACGGTTCAGTACCCGCACCGACGGGTGGGTTGGATGGCTTCCACATCCGACTTTCGAGCCGAAATCCACCATCTGTGAACCATTAAAATGAAACTTGGATTGAGAGTGCAGGAACCTGGACAATAAGATCCCCAGGTTTGCGGATAAGAACTTCCACCTATTCCACCACTCCAGTCACGTATTGTGACCATGCTAAGAACACACAGAAACTTCCACCTATTCTTGTCTAGATCCCCCAAAAGAAGGAATAAAGGAACCCTGACATTGGTCACAACTGCAATAGTATGAAAACTCTTGGTTTTTCCCTTCCAAAAGGACAGCTCCTTGCATTTGAGTCAGAACACAAAATCAAAACAATTGATGCATATAGACTGTTGATTCATCACTCCCCGATATTCTCAGGTGTTACCATGCACTGATCTTTTGTCCAAGTACCACCATCCCTCAGCAGCGATTCTTGCTCGTGGGTCACAAGGAGAGGTGTGCCCCGCAGTGGAAAGGCTGTGACTCGCGGCCATTGCCCAGACTTCATCAAAACACCGATGATCGCCTGGGACGGAACACCAATGGAATGGGACGAATAGATGGTGAAGGACCCTGGAACACCAGAAGGGCATTGCTCAATATGAAGGAACTCTACGGTAGCTGAATGCTTTCAAAGTTACTTGTTTTTCGGAAGGAGCTGCAAAAAACCTGTGCTTTCCTTGATTCCGGTACCTTGTTTTTTGCGGGGGGGGTTCGAAGTCTGCAAAAAACGGGCAATCTGCAAACTGCCGAAAAAACCCATTTGGAGCCAGGCCAATATTGGAGTTGGATCATGGTGACTGTATGTTCTTTTAGCCTGGTCCAAGCTAAGGGCGACCCCCATGCAACCGACACACTCCGACCAGCAACCCGTCGTTCTACGACCCCTGAGACTGAACACTGGGTTTGTCACTGGGTCTGCGCTTGCACCAATTGTTTGGGGGATCAAAAAGCACAACTGACTTGCCACTTGGGGGATCAACAACAACGCTTCTGTTCGTGTTTATAACAATATCTGATTTTCCGCTTCTCTCATTCTCCTCTTCCCATGGTCAACACATTTACTGATGAATGTGACCTTCAATCAGTTGCCTCGCTGGCTGAAAACCCATCCAAGTCACATGAAAGCTGATCGCGTCCGGCTGAATCTTGGTCTTTCGCATCTGCCCCAAAAGCTTCAAGACTTGCTGCCATCGGTGAGTCCTCTCACAAGCAGCAATGGCAGCGTTGTAACCTCATGGCAGCCAGCTCTGAGGGAATTGGAGGAACCAGCTCGGCCAAAGTGGAGCCACCAGTCGGTGGATGGGCAAAGTGGCTTAAGGCAATTGACAAGGGCATCGTTACGAACGGAGCAAGGACGCTACGAACGTAGCTCCCGGCCTTACTAGTAACAAAATGCTACTAGTAACAAGGGCATTTCTACTAGTAGCAAGAAGCTACTAGTAGCTCGTGGCACTAGTAGCATGCTACTAGGAACAAGATAGTACGTGAAGGTATGGGATTTACCCAACACACAATTGAAACTAGAACGACCGGTGCTTTCATGTGTCTTCAATAGGTGTATTCATGGGTCAGGGAGGAAACAAAATGGAGGATTAAAACCAAACACGGGTCAACCCAGCCCGTGTTCAACGTAAGGGTCCAATATAAGCACATGTCATGCCAGTGTTACAGCACCCGGCAATATACTTTGTGCCAAATCTCCTATATATATATATATAGGAATCATAGGACAGCACAAAATTATTTCACACACACAAACATCCAGGTAGCTGATGAGACTTGGTTGAAGAGCTTCCTCCTGCATTGCCCAAAACATAGTCAGCGCTAGCTGCCATTCGGCACCCTTATCGCAACTGGTGATGGCTGCACTGAAGCAAAAAACATTTGGCTGAAGACCTGCTTTGGGCATCGAAGAGAGCAATCTCAAAGCTTCTTTCCATTGCCAAGACTTCTCACAGGCACTGATGCTAGCACTGTAGCAAAAGGTGTTCGGCTGCACGGTTGCTTGTGGCATGTGGTAAAACAAATTCAAGGCTTCTGCCCACCTCCAAGACTTCTCACAAACGCTCATAGCAGCACTGTGCACGACCACATCTTTTCCAAGGTGTGCAGGCATTTCCTCCAACAACTTCAAGGCTTTATGCCACTGCCAGGCCTGCCCACATGCACTGATTGTTGCACAAAAACTAATGGCATCAGGTGTCAAGATTCTGTTGATCATTGACTGAAACAATTGCAATGCAAGCAGCCAAACATCACACCCTTCACAGGCACTGATGGTCGCATTGTAGCTGGTAACGTCTGCCTCAACCTTGAACTCTGGCATTAATTTGAAGAAGTGGAGCGCTTGCTGCCACCAACCAGCCTTTTCACAGGCACTGATGGCTGTGCTGAAGCTAATCACATCTGGCAAAACGTTCCGTCCAAACATCAACGCAAACAATTCCAACCCCTTCTGCCAGACTTCAATATTCACACAGGCACTCATCGTCGCATTGTAAGTGATAACGCTTGGCTGCACAATTGACTTTGGCATTGCTTCAAACAGGTTCAGCGCTTGCTGCCATTGCCCGCCCTTCTCCAATGCGCTGATGGTTGTATTGTAGCTCACAATGTCTGGCTGCATGCTGTAACTTGACATGTTCTCGAAGAACACAAATGCCTGCTCCCACTCACTGCCCTTCTTGCAAGCCCCAATAGCAGCGTTGTAGCAAAACACATCTGGCTTCAATGTTGCCTCCTTTATTGCCTGAAACAACGTCAATGTATATTGCCAAAGCCCACCCGTTTGGCAGGCATTGATTGCAGCATTATAACAAATCAAGTCAGGCTTTGCCTGTTCCACTGGAATGGCTGCAAACAAGCTCAACGCATGTTGCCACAACTTCGACCTGGCACATACTGAGATCCCCATAGTGTAGTCCCTCACATTCAGTCGAATGCCCCCGTCTTGCAATGCCCAAATCACCTTGAGCACCAACTCTGCTTGTCGCTTTTGCGCCAATTCTTTCAAAATGTGTCTTACCTGCCCTCTCGATTGATTGACATCAGGCAGGATTGCTGCAATCTCAGATGAAGATGCTTCTGGTCCCAAATCAAGCAATGCTTGGGTTGTGGCCTGGATCAATGGGTCCTGCTGTGAGCGCATGTGTTGCCTGTTGGATGCCCAAGACCTGTGGCTTCGGCATGCATCGCACGTAAACAGCATCACCTTCTGACGGAGGCCCAGCATGTCTTTGAGCCAGCTGCCAACTGGAAAGAAGTCCACTGCGCGGAGCCCTGGAGTTGTGATGGATCTTGAAGACTTGATACGTGGATCATGTTCATGTTCACTCCCTGAAAGAATTATGGAAGTGGATGGCACCACCTGTTTGGTATGAGAGTCTCATGGTCATCCGAAATCACGGCCAGCCCCACATTTGGCCCATATGTTTAGTGCCAGGGAGTGCATGATATCTGCTTTCTGGAGCCCTGCCCTGATGATACAAGAGTCTTGGGCAACTCTTGAATCCTCCTGGAATATATCTTCAACCCTGAGAATCCTTGGGCTCTCCATAGCAGGGGTCGGGCCCTCCATAGCAGGGGTCCGGGCCCTCAAAACCCTATGTGTTTGAGGGTCCGGATTCTCAGGGAACTGGATATATCTCCTGGTGTTAGACCTCCTGGCTTCGGGTGGAAGAGATCTTCCATTTCGGTCGCAGATACGATCAGCATCGCTGATCGGATTGACATCTGAAGGTGTGGATGCCAAGGACCCTGGTCTGCCCTGGCACTCAACACGTTTGGCGTTTGGGTCTGGGATGGTCTGGGATGTTCGGGTGGCGGGTGTTCCAAGGATTTTGTAGCCTGGAACTTCCTGAAATGGTGATTTTGTAGCTCTCTGCTGTCTTCTCCTCTGACCAAACCTCCAAATTCTCTGGGGAAAGAAATACCATCGTGCGATCGGTGGCCTAAGTTGGCCCAAGTTTTCATAGGCCCTCCCTACTGAGTGTCATAGCCCGGACTAGCGGGCGACCGAAATGAACACAGCCACTGGCCAGGTGGTCCTTCGTTCTCCTTGGAACAATTTTGCAGGATGCAGTCTTCTTGAATTGCTGGATGACAAGGCACTTGAGAGAGGAGGGGGTGAACGAAAGGTAGCAGGCAATCACAAGTAACCCTGGTAGAAGTCCACGACGGCGTGAACCGGCGCAGGGGGGATTTGATCCAGGGGGGGGGGCCCCCCCCGACGAACAGAATCAACTCTTACAGGACCAAATTCAATGCACAATCCCAACTCCTGATTGTAATACATTTTTGCTAAAGCAAGGAGAACTCAGGTAGCTCAAGCTACCTTTCGTGATCTGCGACATGTCCCAACACCGAAAAAATATATAGAGGGGAGTCTCCAAGTTCGGTCATACCAATCCCAGACACTCCATGTATGCCATGATATGCCATATATATGCCTACATTGACCCCTCAAACCACCCCAATGTAGATAATGTAGGCATATATGGCAGTCCCATGGAGTGTCCGGGAATCAAATCTACCAGATCGTTTCTTGAAGACTCGACCTCCCAGCCTCCTTCGGCGGCTCCTCTGCCCGTCTGCAGTGGTAATGGCTGCAGTTGGTCCTCAACGCGACGCGTTGTCTGGTGAGACCCGTAACTGTCATGCTCGTTATCCAGGGTATCAAAAGGTTTAACCTTTTAAATCTATACTCTAGGCTTCCAACAACCATTGTTTTAATGGCCTTGGAAGCCTAGGGTATATATATATAATATACATCTTTAGAGCTAATTCAATCATATCATTATGTGTTTTCATTCCGTTGCATCCGGGGTTCCTACTCGCAAATACAGTCATGTTCGTTCCTTATACTCTCCCGCAAACGGACCACATGGAACCCAAGAATTGACCGGTGGTTTCGACCATTTTCCACAACCCGACGTGGTTTTGGGGTTCCATGTGGTCCTCTGCAGGGGAGTAAACCACAGCTGTTTGGGTCCAAGAGTACATTAGACCGACCCGGACGGTACCTGGCCACAGTGGAAAGGTGGTGTCTCGGCTCTCCACAGCAGTGCCTGGTCAAGACGATCCACACCAAGCATCCAGATGCCGGTCAAGTCTACCCATGGAGAGTCTCACAGATCCTACATGCCAAAGTCCGAGAGTCTGAGGCTTTTCCTTTGTAAGGGCAAATGTATATCATTCATGTCTGGGCCTCCTTTCAGGCGGTGTATCAAACGGCCCGCATTTACAGCTGTACCAACCTATCTGCATCCCGCCATCCGCCGCCGCCGCCGTCCCCACCACCGGGGCCCACGGACTCCGCTTGGGCCGCTCCGCAGACGAAGCACCAATCGACCTTGGGGGGTCCCCTGGAGGTTCCGTCCGTGTCACGTGACCGGCGTTGGTTTGGTTCAACCGAAAAAGCCATGGGGAGCAGGGTTTGTTCATGACAAACAAAGAGACATAAGGAGAGAACATGATGGGAATACTGCAAAACAAGAAGGTGTTCTGTGTTCTTTAACTCCAGATTCATCTCTTTCTGACAAGCAGTATGTCCCACTTTCTGCAGCTGAAGTCTCGTGGCACAGCGTGCACTTCATGATGTTGCATCCATCCACCTGAGGGTTCGACTCACGCAGAATGGTCATCGATGGTCCGAAACAGGTCTTCCAGGTCTTCCAGTCACAGTCTCCGACTGGCCAACCGTTTTCTCGAACAATCAGTTAATAAGCCAACGCGAAAGCAAAGCGACTCCGAAGACTATAATTAGATGCTTTGCAGTAGGCTCATCATGTTTACCTCCCTCTTGATTCCCAGTGGATATTGTTTACCGGGCTTCTGAAGTTGAGGTGGTTTGTTTCTTCGACATAGAATCTGGAATCTGAGTCTTTCAACCCGCGCTGATGGCGTGCGGCAGTCTTTGCGCTCCTAGATGGTTACCCTGGGCCTCCAGTACCTTTGAAAAGGTGTTTGGGGGTGGGTTTGGAGGGTCTAAATACCTTCTGAGGAGGTACTTGGAGGTGTAGGGTTTAACCAACCTTTGGGGAGGGACTTCAGATGGGATACAGCGGGGACACCGATCTCCTTCACAGGGCGGACCCACTCGGCTTCACCACCGATCTGTGGCCTGCAGCACACCGCTGGATGGCCTGCCAGTTAGAAGTACTTGGAGCTCGAGCCCAGCCCAGCCCCCCTTTTAGGCCACATAACATGTAGGTCGATTCGGAAATCACAAAAACACGTGTGAATTATCGCAAGAGACCCCAAACAGTGTGTGTGAGGTCTGTAAGCAGAAAGTCCGTAAGAACCCCCTGGGGTGTGCCCACACTGTTTGGGGAAAAAAACCCGTTGACATCGCCACGGCACCCGTTCAGTGGGATGCTGACATCGCGGGCAGTTCTTCACAGGTCCCCTCCCAGTCCTTGGGACGGGGGGCGGCTGAGAGACGCCAGTGACTTGGAGCCAGGAGGTTTGAGGTTTGAGGCATATAATACAGTGGATCCGCTGAGAAAAGGTTCTGAACAATTCAAGAAGATTGGAGTCTCAGCAACTTGTTGTTCCCACCCTGCATTTCATAGTGCAAACATTTCAATGGGTGAAAGGCGGCCGCATGTGCTTTCATGCTTTCCATGCACAGACTTTCCATTTAACCAGCCGAGCCCGCGTTTCAACACGTCGACCAACCGGCTTGAACCACCGGACCCAGACCGCTTCGGTTGGAACTCTGGAGTCAATGAGGTCGGGTTGTCCATTGGATTTGACCATGGTCCTTCACCAAATGGCATAGTTCACTGAAATGAGCATGTTCGCACCAATGTGGGGTATTATATGGTATTATTATATAAGAAAAACATATATTCACAACATCCTCTCGGGATACTCTTTTCTCTCTTCCTCTGATAAACAAAAAGCTAAACCAAGCTACTTGTGGATACTTCCGGCTTGAGCGTTCTTAACTGCTCGATTTTGTAGTTCTCGTCCTGTGTTTGGATCTGGAAAGGGATGTCTTCGTGGATCAATCAACTGAACCCATGTCTGGCTCGATGCACATCGGCCAAGCAGCTGGAAACGCTGAGCATTCTGAGACTCTAACCTGAAAATGATGGGCCCACGAAGAACAATGACTCAGGTGGGGTGGATTTCGGCCATTGAAGTATTGCCTTAAAAAGAACATGGGCGGGTACATGGCGAGTTTTGAGCCTCCAAATGATCATTCGTGGGTTGGTTTCACAAACATGGTTCACTCCTGAGGTTCCACGGGTCGCAACAGGCAGCAAGTTATACCAGTTCTACACGGTTTTAGCTCCCTGAATTCATGGGCCTGCCTGTGGATGGCATGGCCATGCATGGCCTCTTGGATGACTAGTTTCCACATACCAAACAGGTGGTGCCATCCACGTGAAGCAGTGTATAATAATCCTGTTCGGTCGCGGAACTGCTAGACCCATTCCGCTATTCAAGGGAAATTGAAGGGTTGAAGCGGCTGATCGCTATATCCATACCCTACCAATATCTTTGCGCCCCGTCCCACTGTCACTGTTGACTGGTACAAGCGCCAAGTGTCCGGGCGACACCCAGACAGGATGATCCAGGTACCAGTGGCCCTCAAACCCATGAAAAATATAGATGTGTTCACATAGAAAAACCATGCTTGTTGCTGGGGAAAACCAGAACTTTGATGGCATGTTTTGCAGGCGTGCAGAACAAACAGGCGGTCTGGACCTCCTTGTAGCAGCTTCAGCTGGTTGGATCCCTCCACCCACAGCATTTTGGAAGCAAAAGCAGCTGAAAACTATCACTTGCACAAGTGGAGGCGCTGGTATTTCTAGCTCAAGTATATAGAAAGTTCTGCTCCATTCAATTCGATATGGCTATATTTCCTGTGAAGAGCTGCATCCATATTGAGCTCCGTCCACCCCAGTCCCGGGCTAATTCCATCACTCACGGCGTTGATGAAAATTCAAGGGCTTCCTTCCGAGTCACGCTTGCATGGTGGGGGTGTGCCGCCTCCTTCGCAGCATCCGTTCCTGCGAAGAAGCACGTGGTGTGCACAGGATCTCCACGGTCTCAAACACAGGGTGAGGAAATAGCAAGGACGCTATTAGGTTGGAAGCCATCGATATTAGGTTCGAGGCCATCGCTACTAGGTTGGAGGCCATTACTCGGTAACAAGAAGCGGTGGAGGACTGACATCGCTATTGGGGTGGAGGCCATCACTACTAACTACTAGTAACAAGAAGCTACTAGTAGCTAGAGGCTACTAGGTGGAGGCCATCGCTATTAGGGTGAAGGCCATTACTACTAGTAACAAGAAGCCACTAGTAGCTATACCAGCAGCTTCCAGAACCCTTAAAAACGTAGGTTTTCAAAAAAACATAATATATTTAAGGAAAAAACGAGTTTTTCCAAAAGAGTTCTGGTAGCTACTGGTCAGAATGCAACTCCTATCACCCTTCCGCACACATGCGCACACAACACACTTGCAACTGCAGCACATGAGCCAGAAAAAACTCTTTTTATACACAACATCAGTGTTTGATCCATCCAGCTTTGTGCCAGTGCTTGTATGAAGCCTGAAGTGAACGTTCCAGGACTCTTTGCACGACTGTCATGGGAGAACATCTTCTGGCTAATCGACTGCACTTTCCAACGAAATCCTCACTGATCTGTACTGAAGTCACCAATGGACTCAAGCAATATTCCTGCGTCCGGGCTTGCTCAGTCAAACTCCAAAAGATGTGTTCGACTGCGTGCGATTTCGGCATATGTGGAAAGAGTGCTCGGCCATTGCGAAAAGCCAGCGTAGCTGCTTGTCGGTACAAATCTAGAAACCGATGCCCATCCTCAGCTGCACGCTTAGCACAATTTTGTTTCAGCCATACGTCACCAGAGTACAGGGCATGAAGACAAGATTGTATGTGTTTGCTCGCTTGCAGGCACAACCTCAAAAGAGCATCATCAATGCTACCGTCAGGTGGTCCACGGAGATGCGCACTTGCCCACCACGTGAAGAACTCACCCAAGGCCGTTGTGATGTGGCCCTTGTTCCACTGGCCGTTGGCAAACGTGGACCTATCCGGCCATCCGCATGTGTCCTTCGTCAGATTCGTTATGTAAGGGCTGACATGAGCTTGATCACAGAAATCATGATATGAAGCAGTCAGCAGCTCGAACCTTGAATCAACATTTCCAGCGTCCATCATCTCCGAAGCTAGCACGAGCGCTCCAGCGACAAAGCATTTGCCTAGTCCCAGGCGGTAGCTGTGGAACAAATCGAATGAAAAGAACGCGGGCTCTTTGCCTTGAACAAATGGAATGCCGGACAGCACAGGCGGCCGTGAGAACGGATTCTCTGAAAACAGTGTCGAGTACCAGCCAGGCGTCTCGCCATCGTTGTAAACTCGAAAGTTCTCAAATGCGCAACCACGCTGGCCTGCGCAGCATAAGTGGCAAATCCCCTTGGGATTGGTTTGATCCGTCATTGGACGCTTGATAACATTCCCGAATCCACGGCACAAGTTGCCAGCCTTGACAAGCCAAGCCCAGTCACCCGTAGAGTGCAGGCACACAGCAAAGTAAGTCTCATTGTAAGCGTTTGTCAAGCCAGTGTGCATCATAAACAAAGCTGAATCTGCCATCACCTTCAAAAGGTCTTGAAGTGCAGCGCTGTCATGAGTCATTTTTGGCAAGACGCCCGAGAGGTACC
The DNA here is from genome assembly GCA_963970005.1 of Durusdinium trenchii. Classification (NCBI taxonomy): domain Eukaryota; class Dinophyceae; order Suessiales; family Symbiodiniaceae; genus Durusdinium; species Durusdinium trenchii. The sequence continues at coordinate 201,121 of CAXAMN010021462.1, read as the reverse complement.
GGTGCAAGTGCGTGGAGCCGCTATAGTTCAACTTCATCGATTTATACTCCCTGATCTTCCTTTCCGAATTGGCTAAGGATGTTCCAAAGCCCAAGACGCAATGCCAGGATATTATGAGGAATGGACACCGCTTCCTTCCACGTCCTTCATCTCCGTGCAACAAAATCGGCGCGCACCGGCTTGTATCCAGCTTGTTCTCATCGACAAGTTTCCACATAGCATGACCAGGTTCGTACCTCCTGTACAATTCCCAGAACCGGGTAAGTATGGCGCGCTCTCGATTGCGATCTGGTGCATGAAGGCCGCACACAACGTGCCAGTTGTTCAAGGCAAGAATGAATCGGAACCAATCTTCAAGCTTCAGGACAAACAAGTGACCCCCATATCTCGTTCCAGGGGGGCCTGGGCAACTCGGTCATCTTGACCGGTAGAGCTAGCTGCAATCGTTTGCACAGTTTCTGTCCATCTCTTTCAGAGTTCTGTTCAGGGATCGCCGCAAGTGAAGCGAGCCCTCCAGAACCAGAAGCTACAGACTCGCCTAGGTCTTGCACGACGCCTCTGGCAGTTCTGATCGCGGCACGGTAGGATGTAGCCTCGGCGATCAACAAAAATGATGGACATGGAATTGAGCACATGTATACATGAAGAGAGTGGCAGTTAAAATTCAACGCGTGAAAGCTAATCCAGTCTCTGTGGCACGCTGACTGCAATGTTGCTGCTTGGAACATGTTGCATGCAAACACACAACTGAGCGATACTCAGCGCATTCTTTTTGCTAATTGAGCCGTGCACCCCAATGCACGCACAAGTGGAGGACGCTGGCACACTTTTGAGTGCCAACTATATATATGGAAACAATCCCCCAAGAAAGGGACATGTCTCATTGCCCAACACCACCTCCTGTCAACTATACATATACAGCCCAGTCCCCCTGCAGCATGCATCAAAGTTCAACACTTCACTTGCCATCAGGTATATATATAGGGAGAGAGAGAGAGCATCACATTTACCATATAGCGTTCTTTTTATAGATGAGCCTCCTTTCCATCAAGGCATCAAATTGTATATGTTCAAGGGACCGGCTTTACAGCAAAAGATCTGTACACAAGATAGCACATAAAGACATCCTCACAGCTGAAAGGTGCTTTCACGTTGTCGCCGCCCGCTTTCACGTTCCGGCACCCTGACAGTCCTTGCACGCTTTTTGGAAGCAAAGTTACTTTGACAATTCCAAAATCTCAGAAGATGATTTGCACTGTATCTCGTAACAAAACAAAGCCAAAGCGTTGTAACAACTTGTTCTATATATCTATATATATATACAGAAGTTCATGACAAGATTCCACGGAACCTTTCAATAAGGGCTGCCTCGAGCATGGCAACACTGAACTGCTCGTCGGCTATGTGCAACACCACCATATGGCTCCACTTGTCACGGGACACTGCATACCCATAGATTTCATTCTTCCATCTCCAAACTGCATTGTGGGTGAACCCTATTTTGAAAATAAGTGGGTATTTCTTCTCAAGAATATGCTCAACAACTTGGATGCAGTGGTTGAGGACAGCTCCAGCAAGAGCATTTGGTTTTGGTAGTCGGAACGAAATGCAGCCTATCTCATCCGCATGGCTGATCATGTCCTTCACGCAGGCCCGCTGAAGCAAGTGTTGGGGCAGATCTCCAGATAGGAAGGATGGTCCCTTATTGATATCATTGCCAAGCAGCAGCTGCTTTCCTGGAGCATGTGTTTTCAACTGATTCCTTTTGACTGAAGCCTCGATCGGCGGATAGGCAGCAGCCCTGAGATGCGAAGACATTTGCCATGGGTAGGGGAACCCAGATTCCTGGAGCAGACAAAACAACTGAAAGATATGGTTTCACAGGTTTTGTATGCACACATCAAAGCTGTGCATGCAAAGGCTCTGTGCGGTGGCAAGTCAAGAGGTCTAGAAGCTCTTCTTCTGGGGTTTCCTCACGGCCATGGCTCCCTGGGTTTGGCATCCCTGTTTGATGACGGAATGATGCTTCATTCACTGGACTCCAAAGTAGAATGATGAATTGAGAGGCAAAGCATACTGTATATATATATATATATGGGAACATACCTGCACACACACACACACATCTTCAGAATATATATGTGTGACTGATATTGACTGATCCAGCTTTGGCTTAAAGGATCAGCTGCGGTCGCCAGCAAATCAGCTAAACACAAGTGTGCATATCATGCTTGTGGTGGGCACAGCGTATCCACGCATTGAGGCCACCACTCCTTCACCGATGTCTCCAGCAACGGATCTCAAAGCTTGCCCTGCACCTGGCCCGCATTGCGGACAGAAGGGCTGAGGTTTTTGCAAAGGAAGGGTATAGGGGAATGCCAGGGAAAGGAGTTCTTTCGTCTGCCGTCCCCACAGTCATACTCTCATGCGCATGTACAGCGCATGGAAACCCAAGCGCATGGATCATGGAACTTTGCCGCGATATGGCTTGACCCAGTACTGCCAACTAAACAACATCAACAAATTGGGACAAAATTCACCGGAGTTCCTACCTATATAGTCTACCTCATACCAAAGCAGCTTTAACAGTCAGGGTCAGCGAGGATGCGACAAGATCATAAGATCCAAATCACCATATACACAGAAATGGGTCAGTTGGCGTCCATGTATGGCTGCGGGTTCTATCCCGTGTCCCTGGTCACACAGGTTCCCGCAACCACAACCCAAACTTGAAACACATTGGGTGAGTAGAATCTTATATATATATGGTTGATGACCCAACTTATGCCAAAAGACATGGATCACTTCTTGGCCTTTTTGGCCTTCTTACCACCCTGCAGATCATCACCGCCCTCAGGAGTAGTACGCTTCTCATACTTCTTGGCAGTCCTGAGTGATCGAGGGCAAACAATCCCAAAGTTGGGGCATGTTTGATGAAGACCACTGTTGCTGTTGCAAAGCTGAGGCGTGTTCCGGATCTTGACTTCCTCAGCAACTGCCTTGCTGCACCTAAGGACAGTCCCAACATCAGCGAATGCATCGCATGCCTCCCTCTCCGTATATATATATATATGGACTGCTTCAGCGCCCCAGGCTCCATGCCAATATGTATAATATGACACGCTGTGTTTTGAACATGAACAACCATACCGAAATGAGTCTTTTGCAAGGCCTCTCTCTTTCTATATGTATCCATGAAAATTGAGGAGAGGGCGTAGCTGTAGCCTGCTTGATTTTGTCATTGGCCAGCTTCACCCACCTGATTCCAACTGTCGACTGAATGAGGGCAATGATTGTTGAGGCATTGTGCATTGACTAGTACTGTATGCCTGAAGGGTGACTTGTTGAAATTCAATCAGCTCCCCAGTTGATGCCAGAAAAACACTAAGAAGGGAACGCAGGATCAAAGTTGGCGACTTCCCCTTTGGCCCACAGCTCATGACATGAGTCATACTCGGCATCGATCTTCTTGAGGCAGCCGTTCAGAGTGGAAACATTCCTGAGCAGAGGGCATCCTGAAGGAAACGGGAGATGACCCGATTACGCTACATGTTTTTTTCAGTGGGGACACCATTGAACCACAAAACGCATAGAAGGTACGGCGCAGTGGAACTACATCCCTTGTAGTTCTCATTGAGATCTCGAATCAAACCCCGGATCCGACCGCTCTTCTGAAGCATAGACGTCATGAACTTGTTGAAGGTCGTTTTGGTCTGAAGAGCGGAGTTGGGATTGAAGCAACTATTGTTTACGGCAGTTATTGCAATACAAAGCGCTCTTGCACAGATATATACAAGGCAACATATGTTTTCTTTGGCCCCGGATATGCACATGATCAGGACTCATGCTTCTCGTTGACAAACAACACGCCCACCTCCTGTTCCTGGGAAAGCGCATTGCCTCCTCCAGGAGCCGCCTTGGCCTTCTCAGTGGCCTTGTTCCGCTCATCGGCAGCTGTCAGGCCATTAAACGCGTTGGGGTCAATGACAGGGGCCTTGTCCTTGTCGGCCTGGCGGTTCGCTCCCATGTTGGGCGGGTCAAGAGCTGGAAGTATAACTGAGCACAATTAAAATTATATGTATATATATTAACATTTAAAACATCATATATATATAATACACACTCTCTTTGTCATTCCTGTAAATACATATATATATTGAAGATGATTCTTTGACATGTCAAACTGGTATCTTAATGCGATTGTGTCACCAAGAGTTCCAAGCGTTTGAGAAATAAGTGTCAATGCTGTGCCTGGCGCATGCTTCGTTCAACCTGTTCCTGGACCTGCTGCTCTTCTCGAGACTGCTTCTCCTTCACGATAACGAAGTATTCGATCTCACCATCGTAAGCATTCTTCCTCCAGCTGTTGGTAGCGTGTATATATATGTGTTTGAATATATTTGGTATACGCAGATGTATATACGCGCATGAAGAGAATGTCCATCCAAAAAGCGCACAGACTGACCTGTCATGTCTTGATAAAGAAGGCTCAGGATCGAACCGAATGTGGGTATCTCTCTTTGCTTCGCAAGCACGTTTGGCTCCCGCGATCCTGTTCCTTATGTGCAGGCTCGATGCAAACGATCGAGGTTAAACCTCCACATGGGCAACTATATATGCATATGTGGTATAGCTTGAGGTGGCGGCCATATATGGCAACTCTTACAGGTTGCCCTGTGCATATCTAGTTCCATGCAAGGAGGCAAATACCAAAAAACACATAATATAGTCTCACAAAAAAAGGTTCGGAGACCAACCGTACTCCTTCATCTCCTTTTCTGTCATCCATTCCTCGTCCACAGTCAGGGTGATGGCAGAACGTTTTTTGATTATGACCTCGACGGTGGCGATGAACTGGTCCTGTCTGAATGGAAAGAACATGTGCTGTATGTTACTTATACACTTGTAAATTCTCGGGGCATGTGCATATATGTTGACAAAGCATTAAAGGTGTTGCCAAAAGCCAAAAGGGTGTGATTATAGAACCAGGATCCGTATGTATTTGCGCCAACCATGTGCCCACGGATTCAACCCATACAGCTCCTTGTCCCAATTGGAGTCCATTAAGATCTTGGCCATCGCGCTTTGGTCCTGCTCAGCCCAGGCCTTTTTGATAAAGTCAGGAACGTTGAGCCCTTTGCGGCTCTTGTGTTCCTTGACCATACGCCGAATCCGAGCTTTCGCCGCTTCCTTCAGTAGCTCCTGCAGGAGCTGATATGGATCAGAGATAATCAGGGTAACTAGTACAATCATGAAGGTTGCACATATATAGAGAAAAACCATGAGCAAAAGTGTGACATGAGGTTCAGCATGACCTCATGCACACAGTCACAACACACTCATTGTTGCCTTTACTATACGCCCGCGCGAACGGGTGTGGCCAACGCGCCAAACCGCCCGGATGTTTTCCCACGGTGGCCATAAGGATGCTTATGGCCACCATCAAAAATCAAAAGGTATAAGTCTATTCTTTTGTACACTGACTGGCAGGTTCAAATCTAATTTGCACTCATGTGTTTGGCTCTCCGGCGTTTCTTGTATATTGCATGATGTATTTATCCTTAACAGACATGGCATATGTACAATTGAAACTGTTCCGAGACCAACCCTGCAAAGAGCAGTCATTAATTCACATGTGTCTTGGGCTTTGCAGTGGAAACATTTGTGCAAAAGTATGTTCATCTGAAACTTGTGCGCCATTTGCATGGCAACGCTTATGACATCCTGACGCACTGTGTATGTCCCTCCTGGCGATTGCGCAACTTCCTCTTAGGTGGTTTTGTGTCTGGCCGACTTGCAGCGGCCAGGGCCTGCCCAATCAAGCGAACCAGCATCATCCATCGATCACGATTAATAATTGAGCTGAATCATTCCATTGATCAATCAAAGAAAAGATGTGCAGGGGCCTCTTGCTCTACCTGTTGCGGGCCACCTCCCTCTGCTCGGGCAGGAGTAGGAATCGGTCGAGTGGGATCCTATCAAACAAGAAGATGCATCCAAAAACATATTTCAATTGAAAAAATTGATCATGAATGGCCAAGCATTTGAAAGCCAATGCACTATATATAGTGATCAGTGGCGGTGTTTGTTCTGTACACATATGATTTGCATAACTATATAATTGATATATATATATATATATATATACTCTTTAAAAATAAAGAGAACACACATGTAAATGCTCTATGATGAAGCTTCAATCCAACTCCTCAATCTTCTGGCCCGCATCCATGCTCACACCAGCGGCAAGAAGTTGAGATTCTGTAGCCTGTGGAGCCGGGATGGAGACTTATCAATGTAAGCTAAAAGCGGCAAGATCCGTTTCATGCACGATCCATTCCATGGAAACAAGGTTCATGGTTTCTATGTTTGCCTACGTGCGCAAAATGGTTGACTTGACCAATCGGGAAGCAAACAGTCGTGATTTCTCGGCCTACTGTGCAGGAAAATGCTTCATATACACACAAGCATTTGTATATACGAAAGGGACATAAAATCCACAGGACTATTTATACATTATATATACATATAGTTTTGTTCGCACGATGATATTGACCAGCGTTATTTACCTTTTGATATATATATATATATAACCAAAAGAAAACCTGCAGCGTTATTTTCATGAACTCTATATATATTTAGTTTGCGTGGTATATGAACTCGCATTTCTTTGGCATACGGTCTCGCATCGAACGGCTACCGGGTACCGGCCTCCAGCGTCTCCGCTTCTTCGATCGGAACAGGCGATGGAGCCTGTGGCATGTCAATGTTGGGAGCCTGAGAGCAGTGGGCTGGTGGCTTGGCAGTGGGTTGGTGAGTGTTCATATGCGCAAACATGCCCTCAAAGACTGACTTATATATAGATCGTGATCATGAACACACTTCAAAAACATGTTGTTTCGCAACAAACATCCTGCCTCTGCCGACACTTCTTTAGACTCCCCAGCAAGGGCAGCATGATTCACATCCAAGTCCTGTGGCATGAGTGCGTGGCAGTGTGGTTCATCTGCGAGTACTTAAACCCAGGTTTGTTACAAAACCTGACAGTCCAAGATGTTTCAAACTTCAAGAACTCTATATACAAACAGGTGAGCGCATGGATTATAAAGCCTTCCAGACTGCACCACTAAATTGACACAAGATTGAATCGCCAACCAGTTGCAGACCAGTGCCCATCCATATTCAGTATCTATATAGGCGTCTGATATACAGTCATGATGTGATTGGAACACATGGCCCATATATACAAACAGTTGACTATATAAAAGTCAGAACATACACTATATGAAAACATTTACATGTATACGCAGAAGGACGCACGATGTTGCGCCCACTGAACTTGCCTGGAGTTGGCGTTCCAGTTCCCGTTCCATTTCTTCTAGCTGACTTGCATCAGCTGATAGATGGTCAACTCCATCAGCAAGGGTGTTGCAACTCCAGACTCGGGATGATGTCGGCATAGTTCTCAAGTCCATGATCACTGGTTCCCAGAAAAGCGAACGCACTCTACACTTGTGATCCGCAAAACACCCTCAAAATGAAATCCCTGATTAATTGTTCAACAACTGTCAAGCAAAAACATGAAGTGTATCCACTCTCGGATTCTGTGTGGCCATGAGGCGGGCAGATGTTACTCCTTTTCCCACATCGGCCAGATTTTGCAGGGGTGATGTTGGAAACAACATCATTTGAATTGCGATTGAGGAGGCCAAAAAGTACCTTGTGACCTGTCATGATTTGGTGCCCTAGAACCCATGGATTTCCACGGGTTCTCCACGGCTATCCACGGGTTCTCCACGCCTTTGAAAAAACGGGTTCTTATCTAAAACACGATGTTTTGGAAAGTCGCCACGGGTAGCCACGGGTTCTCCACGGTTACCCACGGGTTATCCACGGGTTCTGGTGTATAGACTCTCCAGGGGGGCTATTTGGTGATCATTTTTCCATAAAAGGGGTTCGAAAGTGTATCAATTTCTGTAAGCCGACATTGTGGTGGGGACACTGAGCTGATTGAAAACCACATTGGTTTGGGCACAAACCTTGTTTTTGCTGTAAATTGTGGCGGGCATTCTTGGGGTCACACTAATTCGAGCTCCAACTAACCCAACCCCACAAGAGTGAGGCCATATAAAGGACCTTTGTCAATATGTGGTGGAACCGGACAGGCACGACTACAGTTATGGCGTGTCTTTTGGTTTCTACGGGGTTGATGATCCACCAAAAACTGATCCTATCCAGACATGTGTATACAGATCACTTTGAACCCTTTCGTATGGAGAGTATATGGCCTCACTCTAGGTTGGACTTGGGATCAGCTGTTGCCATTCTAGTGGGATCACGAGGTGTTTCCCCCCGTCTCAGATAATTGAAGACATCTTGAAGCTTTGCATATCCGAGGCCGTAATCCTCTGATGGCAAAGCCTCAAAAGAGGCACGAGCGTCAGGGATCACTGGTGGGAGTCGTGGCTGGCCACGTGGAGTCGTGATCAACTCCGCAAAGAGGTCAACCATAGCCCGCCCAAATTGCAGAGGGTAGATCCTTATTTTGCGCACTGGCGTGACAGGGTACACTCCATACGCTGACCGGGGAAGAGCGGTGCACCTTCCATGTGGTGACACGCGTGAAAAGCACAAGCCAACATACTTGCAGAACCTATTCCCACATATATGACAGATGAGTGCGGTGAGGGGCCCAAAAAACTTATAAGTGTATAGCAACTACAGACTTGAACGCATCCATCTACAATCGTTCTTCAAGCATCTCTGTTGATCGCAAAGCTGGCGTTCCTTTGTAGCGCTTCTTTCCCTGCTTATCCACATAGGCCACTGCCGTTTTGACTTTGTTCTCGCGCTTTTTCCACCCTGACAACACCCCCCGATCCAAACGGCCGACAGCCGCACTGTTCGAGTAGGCAAAATGCCTCTTGGGCGTAGGACCCATGTAGTGGGCCATCCACCAAGCAACGCGCGTCACCTGAGCCGGAGAAAGGACAAGGCCCCAGAATACAATCTTCAAGAAAGGGCAATGCAGATTGCATAAAACCATTGACTTTGGGGCCTGCTTGGGATTATCATCACTCCTTCAGAGTATAGACAAGATATAAACTTAAGAGAGAGTTTATATCATATATAAAGAAACACTATATATATATATATATTATATGCAGCATAATCTGGTTCTGCTGCTTCAGTTGTATATATATATATAGGAACGAAGGTGTCTATATAGAGATATGATAGTTTCTGGTATATTCAGTGGATGGTTTGGGCAAGCCAGTGCCCGCGCTTCAATGCCCAAGCATTCAATTCTAACATGGGTCAGGGCACCTTTCTTTCATGCGCCCTTTGTTATTCCAAATTGTATATATAAACGAGTCATTGAGCAAACATGTGAAACATGCAGCTGTGGGGCTGCGCTGGAACCATGACTCTCCAACATAGTGCTCAAATAGTCCCTGAAAGTTGGGAAGCAGTCTAGGCAACTTGAATTTGGCTGCTCCAGCCCCCATGTTCCACCCAAGGCCGTAACCATCATCAATAGTAGTATTGTCCTTGGTCCAAGCGATCGAGGTAGAGAACCGCACAGCTGACCCCAGCAGTGAGGATGCCCACCCGTAACATTCTTAATTGCAAAAGTTTCTTAACAGAGATTTGCCAATGCAAGAACTCCCTGCAATCGAGACCTCGGATCTACTGCGGAAAAGTGTCCTTTCTACCATGGTATTGGCAGAGGATACAGACTCATACTGGTCAAACCCAATTGAAGAGCAAAAGGCACGCTGTGAAGTACCTTGATTGATACTTGTCCAACTAGAGCATTTGATGGCAAACATGGCCAGGAATCCTTTTGGTGAGCCCTGCAGGATGCAGGCCACTCCCAGCCTGGGCCGTGATGAGGGCATGTGACGCTTGCAATAAACCATTGATCGAGCAAACCCTCTATATATGCAGTTGATATACTTACAATCATATGTAATTGTTTAAGGATTTCGGATACAGACTCATATTGTCGCCACTTTCAGGAGGTGTTGCCGCAGTCTCCATCTGTGGTTTCTCAACAGGTGGAAGGGCCAAAGCCTCTGAAGGATCCTGAGAATCTTCTATGAGGTCGATCTGCACTGGCTTTGCCATTCCGGTGGGAGGCTCTGACACAGATGCGCCGGAAGAGGGGGCTGCAGGTGCCGGTATATCCTGGCCCAGCACCTCCTCAACCTCAACATCTTTATCGTCCCCATCACTCTCCTCATCTGACTTGTCATAAGCATCCGGATCCTCAGGTTCAGCTTCCTGAGCAGGCAAAGTGTTAATTTTCTTTAATCAAGGGGGGCCCTTGTATTTAAAGATTGGAGGTTGCCCTTAAGGGCTTGCCATTAATGCCTACAGCTGGAAATCACACAAATTCAAAGAATGTCAAAGAATGGCACCCAAGCTTTGCCCACACTCTTTTTTTTGCCAGGCGCCCCACACTGCAGTGTATGATTCAATGATCTAGTATTTTTTGTGACTCACACACTGCTTCCATTCGCTTGCAATAGTGTTCTGGGCACACGCACGCAATCCCGCAGCGCGCGTATGCAGGAGAAACAAAAGCAGCAACAAATCTGAACACATGATTATTGTGGTGTGTCCTGGTATGTCTATCACAAAGCAGTGCTTGCTAAATGCCACCATCGAAATTGTTCAACTCGACTTGGGCTTGACAGAGCCACGGAGAAGCATGGAGCTAAGACTGGCAAATTTGGGATCTGTGTTCTCAGCCTTCTGCGCCTTGCGAGAACGGCTGGTAGTGCTGTCTTCTGCAGCTGACCTCCTCTTAGGACAGGCCTTGGCTTTTGATTTCGAAGCGGCTGCTTTGGCCTTGCTTGCAGCCTTGGCCAAAAATCCTGCGGCTGCGGCTTTGGCTTTTCCTTTTGGAGCAGCCTTAGCCTTGATGACAGCTTTGGTGAACTTGGCATCTTGTTGAGGAAGGACCCGGGGGTTTCTTTTTGGTGGTGGAAGCTCTGCCGCTGCCAAATCAATCTTCCCCATTGCACCGGCATCAGCCTCAGCCAAGAGCTTTGAGCGGTCTGCCCAAAGGCTGAGGTCTTCATCAGTGGCATTTGGCTTCGCATTGGAGTGTGCATCGATCATCTGGCACAGAAAAAAGCAAACCAACACACAGAAAAAATGCATTGCGTGGATGAAGAAGTTGCCTTGTCAAGCTCGGCAGCTAACGCATCCTCTATTGAACCCAAATCATCATCACTTTCCTCCTGCCAGTGCTGATGTTTCGTGAAAACGGTTTGGCACTGGGTGGGACACCGAAAGCTGCAAGCTTAAAGCCGAACATATCAAACAACCATATCAACAAATTAATTGCATTTGGATTCAATGATTGTCTTGCCTCCACGTCGTCTTCAGGATGGCTCTTGCGCTTCCGAATGTTGTTGTGTTTGTCTTTCTCTGTCTCTTTGGTGTCTTTATGCTTTTTCTTCTTCTTTTCCTTCTTTTCCTTCTTCTTGTCGTCAGCCTTATCAGTCTTCTTGTCTTTCTTGTGTTTCTTATCTTTTTCCTTCTCCTTCTCAACAGTTTGGGCTGCGTGCTCATGCTTGCCATTGGCATGGGCTGGAACAGCTGGTGCTGGGACTGGTGCATCTG
>CAXAMN010021462.1:169812-181331 GCA_963970005.1 Durusdinium trenchii | reverse complement strand
GCGCCTAAGGATTGTCCCTTGGAGCCCAGAACCTCAAGTACAACCCATCCCGTGTATTTAAGCGATTTAGCTTGCACCTAAGACCTTATATTTAAGCGATTTAGCCTGCACCTAAGGAATTTCCCTTGGGCCCAAAACCTTACATATAACTCACCCCGTGCATTTAAGCGATTTAGCCTGCGCCTAATAATTTTCCCTTGGTGCCCAAAACCTTAATATGACCTCCCCCTGTATTCAAGTGATTTAGCCTGCACCTAAGGAATTTCCCCTGGAGGCAAAAATCTTAAGTACAACTCCCCCTGCATTCAAGTGATTTAGCGTGCACCTAAGGATTTTCCCTTAGGACCCAAGACCTTCCCCCTGTGTATTCAAGCGATTTAGCCTACACCTAAGGATTTTCCCTTGGGACCCAAAACCTTAAGTACAACTTCCCCCCCATGTATTCAAGCGATTTAGCTTGTGCGTAAGGATTTTCCCTTGGGGTGCAAATCATTGAACTAGCTTTCGTCTCTTTCCTTGCAGGAAGGTGTTTGCCTTTGTCACACTTTCTGTGGTCAAGAGTCAAAAGGAGTAAAAATCAACATCGCTCAAAGCTCAATCGTTAGCTAGATCTTTTTCACCCCGTGAGCATGCACATATTCACAGTTCAGCCACATCAGCTGACCGCTTTTGCGGCAATGCGTGACGCTGACGGTCTGCAGTTTCTACTCTAGCTGCTAAATATAGTTCTTCACGTCTATCTTGCTCAGCCAGCCTGGTCTTACCTTCCTGGCATTTAGCCATACAATCCACAATCCTTTGGCTGCATGCCTCTGTGTGACATATGCCTGTTCTCGTGCGACCTGTCTGAATTGAACGGCATGCCTCACATCTGTCGGTATACCCATACTTTACAAGGTCTTGTGTGCGAATGTACATGCGTCGCCAAAGTGGCTCAGTCGCTTGGGTGGTCCGCGCAGGAGCGTCATCGTCTTTGCTATCTTCACATACGGATGCTTCAGCCAGCGACTCTCTGGCACGAAGCACTGCAAATGCATCTGAGCCGAGCGAAACGAAGGAACAGGCATTCAAGGTCTGCTTTCACAACAATATTTTTCAACGTGTTTCAATACAAGCCTGGATCGTCTAGCAAACCACAAGCTGCAGAGGAAGAATTCTTACCATTCATCAGGTTCAAATAGTAGCTTTGTGGTTGATTTGGTTCAATATCTGGAAGAGCTTTTCTGCAATTCAGCAGTGCCAGATAATACCTATGGTGCGAATGACTTTGCAATGCACAAAAAATATCAAAGATTTCAACAGCAAAAGAGAACAGAAAGTACACTTGATAGGCTAGCTGCGATTCGATCTGAAAGTGGTACACGGCCCTCAATCCCTGCTTGAACAAAGATGACACCTCCAACAAGACTCGGAGATAATTCTTGCTAGGCATCTTGTCTGGCTGTCTGTACCACACCTGTTTGTGGTTTGGCGTGTGCGGACTCAAACGAGCTCCTCTCACACGAAGTTCATCTGTCCACCCGGCTTTGGTAAGCGATAGCATGAGTTCAACTGTGGAAAGCTTCTCCGGCGCTGTGTGTTTTCTACGGAACTGACTGATGCCTGACTTCTTTTTGATCACATGCGACGGTATCAACAATGTACCAGCATGCCTGGTCAATGAAACCAGCCCATTCTGCTTGATTTCTATGAAGCCTGCCTGTCTCAGAGCCTCTGCTTCAGAAACTGCGCTGGCACCCAGCAAGTAATCACGCCCAACATCAGCAAAAGCACCTGCATGTGCGATCTCCAAAAGCAAATCCTGCTGATCGTCAGACCTGGAAGAAAACATCACAAAGAGAGACAAGAAAGAGATAGTGATATATATATATATATATTGATAAATCAGAAACATAGAGAAACGCATACAGAAACAACAAACAATGTAAAAAGAAAGAAATCTAGGAACACATGGCAACAACAAAAGAAAAGAAACGAACAAGCTCTAGTTTTCCAAAGGGAGTAAAGGAAAGTAAAGACAGGCAAAGAGATAGAGATGATTAAGGACAACTATCAAACATAGAAGTACAATTTAGCATATTCAGGATGAAGGCTGCGAATCATCTGCTCAACTTAAGCCAGAAAACAGCTTTGAAGTTTTTGTGGACGACACCAGCGTGATTGCAAAGTCGGACCGCTGCTTCCACACATCAATGTTCATCATTGTGGATGCATCCACTGGGTGAGCAACCTGTCTGGACCTTGCCGCGGGTCCAGGTAGCTCTAGATATAGGCAAGACTGACAAACCTGCAAGACTGACAAACCTGCAAGACTGACAAACCTGCAACCGGGAAACCAGCAAAATGCAGCTAAATCATCATGCTTGGCAGTCACATTCACACGGGTTGGCAAAGAGGTGTCTGATGACATGTCCAACACCTCTTCGACATGGTAGATTTGCACTATACAATCAACATTCGCCAAATGAATGTCTCCAACCACGGTATGTGACTTGAAATTCTCGTTGACAAGTTTGAAGAATTTCACTGATGGCAACACAGCATCATCGCCCACTGCTCCTGTGCCATTCGCAGGCTCCTGTCTAAAAGATATGGCGTCATCATCCAAAAAGCCGGCTGGTGCTGGGTTGCGAGGTTGTTCTCGGACTGGATTCCGGCCTTGACAATGGCAGGCAACCGCTCTCTCTCTCTCTCACAGCTATATACATATCTATATTAATATAACATATATATATATATATGAATGTCTGAATGACTCAACCAATGCCATGCATACTGCACACCAGGCAGCCATTTGCAATATCTTTCAATGGAACCATGCATTGGTCATAAAGCTCCGTGGGTATAGAAAATAGTAGCGAAGGATCGTTCAGCCCAACCTGCAAGCAATATTGGCATAGCAAAAGCTTTCCCCAACTTCAACCCTGGGCATGGACCGGCCAAATGTGATTTCCATTACACTATAAAGCTCAAAAATTGCTCATGAACAGAAAGCAGAAAGATCGCTGATCAATTTGGGCTTTTGGTGCCTCGATCAAGTGGTTCCCTATCATTTGAGCTAGATGCTCTGCTGTGATAGGATAGGCGTCATAGGCTCGACCTCTCGGTTCAGCTGCATTTTGCTTCATAGATTCTTTAACTCTTGGCTTGGCTGAATGCTTCTGTCTGACATTGTCCCTGTAAAGAAGACTAGCCAAAGCCCGCATATCCAGCGAATCGGTTTGTGGGCTTGGATCCATGGATAAGATGTTCCTTAGCTACGTTGCACCAGAAAAAGGCATGATTTTGATTCATTTGGGACGATGGGTCAGCTGCAAGAAAAACAACTGAGGAAGGGTCAGGACCATTTGACGAAAGCCTTGAAGTCTCTCTGCGTGATGAAGCTGTCCAGAACATTCTTGCAGAACCTGCAAACAGCTGCACAAACCCTCATAAAACCCTCATATGTGGTGAAGTGATTTGATCGTAATTGTCTTTATGCCAAACAAAACAAAACCATCCAACCAGCCTGTGGCTGGGAGATCAACAGATCACAGAGCGAAGGGAAGCGGAGCTCATTGGATATCAAAGATACTGATGCACTTGGCGCCCGCTTCAACACCCCTGAGATCCTTGAATGTAATCCCTCCACTGGACGCTCTACGACACGAATCAACGCAAGGGCCGAAACCCAGCTCTTGAACTCTTCATTGTTGATCTCCCTAAGAGTGGTCGCCCCGCTTGCCATTTGCTCCACCTGAGATGTTAACAGCGGCAGGCGGCAAGGACCCTTCATTAATCATTGCACTACACAAAGCTTTGAAATTGCATCAGGGCACATAAACTCTAAGAGGCTTTTCAGTTCCGTCGAAGCCACTCCACTCCGGTTGAAGAAACCTCCTTGACTGAGCATGTGCGCATCCAGGCCCACCTTGGTCCCACAATTTCAGCACGTGTTGGGCTGCCAAAAGGGCCTTGCGCTCATCATAGTGTCCTAAACCACACAAGGCATGCGGCAAAAGCCGCCAGTGCCCAAGTTTCAACATGAGTTCCGACAAGGATTTGCCTCTGGCACGCTCGTAATCATCAACTAAGGCTTGCCTGGCACTGTTAGGTAAGTCCACAGTGCAAGACAAGAATTGCTGTCTGGTCCTAGAAAACACTTTCTCAAAGTGTTGGATTGCGCAGCCACTAGCAAGTTCTGGAGCTCGACAGCCCTTCAGCTGGCATTTCAATCTTCTGCACCTGTTTCTGCTATGCGTCAGTTCAAACTCATGGCAAGGACAACCTTCGCAAAAACGACCCAGAAACTCTGAAGCGAAACCCAGATGTTCTACCAGTCCCATGATTGACCAAAACATAGGACTCCGCACTGCTTTGTCCAATTTGGAAACGTCGCCCTGTTCATAGTCGCCCCCATTGTCAGAACGTCTTTGGCTAGTGTTCTGGCTCTGATACTTCTTGAGATCCCAATATTTTGAGAACATCTTCTCCAAAGGTCTAGCCTCAAATCAATTGAAATGAAACAACATGGCTTTAATACAAGAACCACAAAACAAAAGGAAAAACACAAATACCAAAATCCTCCTGTGCGACCCTGAAATGTTGCAAAGTTGATTCAAGTTGGTCAAACACAACACCATATGATCATGTCACTCAAACGATGCAACCCGGAGCCTACATTAATCCTAGGCGCTTGCTTGCAAAATTCCACCACGCACTCCCACCGCAGAGACTTCAAAGACAAGTTCCAGAAAGTGATTGCAGACTCTTCTGGAGATGCTGACCCGGAGGGGCCACGTGGCAAGCATGTCGCAATGAACCGCTGCCGATTGAGAGGCCGGCGCAACAAGTATTCCAGCTGGCGCAAATTATCCAAGAAGTCCGTCCAACTTAGCTGTGGACTAGTTTTGAAGACAGAGCGATGGCTTAACATAAAATTACTTAAGACAGAATTCAAAAAAGTTCAGGCAAGAAGCCATTGCATGGAATCAAAAGCGGCTTTCATCCCGTTATCACACACATGTTTCAGTCCAGAAATGCGGATCGCATTTCTAAACCTGGGGCACAGGCAGGCTTTCAAGATGATGTTTAGAAGCAAAACATGCAACCTTAAACGTATTGTATTTTTGTTTGATAAACTGGGCCCAAGCTACTGTCTTGATTGGTGGATCTGGGACTGGGGAAGACTTGAAGTGTTTGGCTGCATCACCACATGTTGTTCTCCTTCACTTGTTTGAACTTGAAGATCTAATGACTGCCCATGGCTCCCGTGCATGATTGCATGGAAGCTACAGTCATCATCCATAAGCGCTCTAGCTGAACTTCCCGGCACCTGAGGCACCTGTGGCAAGCCAAGTGCCTGCGCATCATCTTTGGATATCGCCTCTGGAGAAATCGCTGGGGCGTCAGTCAAGAGATGTTCGGTACCTGCCAAGAAAATCAAGTAAGGAACAGGATGTGAAGTAACTCAGTAACCCATGGCTTTCTGAATGAAAAGACAAACAACCGCCAGATGGGAACATTGTCATTATGAAGAGCAGCATGCAAATAGTTTATCCCTGCCTTGATCTGTGACACAAGCCACAACCCGGTCGCAATAGAGCTGCAAATAGGAGCCAGTCTCCAGCCTGAGCACATGCACCAAAGCAGTCAGCTTGTCTGGCACGGTCGTGCAACCTTAGCATGCGCTGCATACCCAGCCCATGCGCACACATCACAACACAAGCATGGAGTAGTGCATTGCGCAACGCTAAGTCTGTTTAAACTCTACGCAGTCTGAGCAACCCTTCCCCAAAGTGATAGGCGGCAAAACTCGCATGCATATGTCCCCATCCATGGATAGCAGAGGCGGCTCCGGCTCCGACTCTTCTTCAAGAAGTTCATCGAGCCATTGCATATAGGATTGAAGATCTTGAACAAGCATCATTTGGCGGTCACTCCTCATCTGAGCATTTCCACTTGACTCTAATTGGTTTGCCTGTTGTTTTTGTTTATGTCATGTATCATAAATCATGATAAGCTTATTGAGCTCATATAATAGTATCTAGTATCTATCTATCTATCTATCTGTTTGTCTGTCTGTCTGTTTATCTGTCTGTCTATCTATCTATCTATCTATATATCTAAACTCCACCTCAAGGCTCACTCAAGCTCAGCTCAGCTCACAGTCATGCTGCTGATGGCTGACACACTTCCCCACTTTGTGTTTTTGTGGGAACACATGTAACAAATGTAAATGCAATGAATATGTAACGTTGACTTGTTATGACATGTCGATATATACACACATTTGTTTAATATTACAATGTTGCTTGCTGCTTTAATATACAACTAAATTTATGCATTGGTATCAATATTGCTACTAGCTACTTATCATATCTATATGTTTGTGTGTGTGCAATGTAATGTGATGCGCTGTATTGTAATGTAATCAGTTGCGATGCAATGTAATGATGTATCATCACCTAAAGAATATATTCATATGTGTAATGTGAATGTGTCTATACATTATCAAAATTCTCAACATACATGGACTGTCTAGTCTGCACAGATATACATATACGTGTTGCTGACCAACAACATTCCTGTACACAAGGTGGTGATTGGTGGAGACAAGAAACATAAAGAAATGACTACAAAAATACAGGTGTAAGCCAAGACACTCGCAAGTGGTCTCGAAACATAGGAAAAAACTCCCGTTTCAGCGGAGAGCTGTCAAAGCCTAAGCCCGACTTGAGATGAGCTAAAATCAGCGCGGCGTCAGCGCGTGTGCAATCCAAGAAAATACTTACTCATACTCAGCACACCTGAACCTAGCCTAGCTACTCAGCTGCACAAAGTGTTTTTTCTTGAGCTCGCAGGCGGTTTGCCCACTGTTGGCGTCGTAAAACCATATGCATGAGGTCTATTTTGTAGGTGGCTCTTGACAAAGTCGCATCACATGGAAGATCGATCGCTTCCATGTCAAGTGTCATTGACTTGCCAAACACGATCTCAATGACATTTGAGATTGTTGAAGCCATCTTGACCGTTGATCTCAAATCCATTCGCCTAGGAATTTGCTACAAATGACTGCGATGCTGATACACTGAACACAAACACAATGAACACAAAATGCAAATACATACAAATGCAAAAGCACAAGCGAAAACGTGGTTGCTAGTTGCCGCTGCAATCATTCCAAACTAGCCTTGCAAAAGAATTATCCTTCCTACGGGCCCTCCGCTCTGCCTCTCAATCTCTAGCGTGGCCTTGTTTCTTTTGTTTTTTGCATCTACATTTCTAATTTCCTTTTCTTCCATCCAGGAGTTTATCCATCCATCCATCCATTCATCCATTGTCAATCCATCCATCTGTACACCCATACATCATCCATCCATCCACCAACCCACACCCCCATCCATCCAGGTATTCATCCACTCAACTATCCATCCATACGTCCATTCAGCGCCAGTCATCCATTCCTCCATCATCTCTCAATCAGCCAGCTGGTCTGGCCTTGTCAGTCTGGTCATATTGATTGGTTTATGAAATTATGCATCTACCCACTTACCTACCTACTTACTTAGGCACACCTATCTATGGTTCCATCTAACTATCTACCTGTCTACCTACTTCTCTACCTATCTACTTCTGTCTGTCTCTGTTTGTATCTGTCTGTCTCTGTCTGTCTCTGTCTGTCTCTTTTTGTCTCTGTATGTCTCTGTCTGTCTCTGTCTGTCTCTTTTTGTCTCTGTCTGTCTCTTTTTGTCTCTGTCTGTCTTTGTCTGTCTTTGTCTGTCTCTGTCTCTGTCTGTCTCTGTCTGTCTCGGTTTGTCTTTGTCTGTCTCTGTCTGTCTGTCTGTCTGTCTGTCTGTCTCTGTCTGTCCCTGTCTGGCTTCCCTGTCTGTCTCTGTCTGTCTCTGTTTGTCTCTGTCTGTGCGTCCGTCCGTCTGTGAGTCAGTCCAGCCAGTCCGTCCAGTCAGTCAGTCAGTCAGTCAGTCACTCATTCTGTCTGTCTGTCTGTCTGTCTGTTTGCGTATGCACCGATCACCTATCTATCTGTCTGTTTGTCTATCTATCTATCTATCTGTCTATCTATCTATCTATCTTTGGGTCCATTGATCTATGTAACTATTGATTTATCTATGAACCTATCTACCTACCGCCTACCACTAATCGACCGACAGATCGCCCTATGGACATATCTATCCAGCAATCTACCTGTTCCACAATCTTTCATGATTGCGCGCTACTTATCCATCAGTGAACATATCCATGTCACTTGGTCATTTTACTTACCTCAAGGTGTTAAGCTAAGTTAAGCTAAGCTTTCATACACATACTATTAAAGATCTACCTCCCTTACAACTGTCAGCTGTCTATCGATCCAACTATATATTGGTGATTCCCTGCGCTGGCCTAGCAGACTGGCACTTGGCAAACCATCCACACAAGCACCCACGTGTCACAACTTTGTGAGAGCCGTGCTTCAATTTGGTAAACCGGTGGAGCTGCAGCATAGAATATGCTGGCCGCCCCTTTCCACCAACCTCTGGAATCAAGCTAGCCCGTGCACCTGTGATCTCCTGAGCCAGATTGGCATCTTCTTTGTCGTCACGCAGTTGATTACATATCAAGCTCAATCACTACTGCGCCTGCCAATGTCGATCATGACATTACTGCTGTGCACTGCTGCGAGGTTGGCACAAAAAAAACAAACACGGATTGGGTGACTAGTCTCCTCAGTAGTTTCACGGAGGATGTTGATGGCAAACTTGAAATGATCAACCTTTCAGGCAATTGGATTGAGAAAAATGTGAGATTCCTCACATACCTCTCAGCAAGAAACTATTGCCCTATAAAGCGTCAACATGCGTAACTAAAATAGACAAGCGCACATTCCTTGCAATTGTATTGTTTCAAGAGTTGGCCTGGTCTGTTGAACCATGGAGTAGCACGCAGCCAGCGCAAACCAGCAATGATTGAAGTGCATCGTTCAATCGCCCGCCAGTCATTGCATGAGGCAGCTAAATGGTAATCAACACTATGAGATGCTCATTGTTAAAGACCCAAATATCAATCAGATTCCTTTGCCATGCGCAATTTCAAGCCTAAAGTATCCTAAAACCAAGTTGTTCATCATCAATTTGCCTTGTTTTTCAAAACCTATGGCTGCTTCAGGTCCGGGTACATGTTTCATCATGGTTTTTTGCATATCGCAATGTGAATAGGTGGAGCAACTAGTTTGAACCAATGTTAACAGCAAGACACGGCTTGGTTTTCATGACAGCTAGATGTTTTTTGCACTGGTGTCAAATTCCAAATCGTCCTATAAAGTGCAACAAGTTCTCATATATCTTGAACCTCCAACAAATCCATTTCCATGTTTGGCATCAATCCCCAACTCTTAGGTACAAGCTAAATGCTTTAGGTACATTATTAAAGAAAATTAACAAGTCAAAGGCGAGACAGGCTCTAAAAACTAGTGCATTGCTCTATATACAAGACTATGCAAGTCACTTGTTTTAAAGACCGTGATGGATATACATACAACGATGTATGTTCATATATATAGGGGATGTATATATATATATAATGATGTGTTCCCTGGTGATTGTGCTTTTGGTTTTTGTCGTAACCACAGAAGCCAAACAGAACTTGTTGCGCAGGAATTCAACCCATGCACGATATATAGGGATCCCTTTGCATGTCGGGAATGGGTAGGCTTTACAGTTTCAAATCTATATTCTTTCTCCATGGAAACTCGCATGTCATGACTTGTTTTTTGTACAAGGTTCCGTTCCACGGAGTGCTGCACGCTGAGCACGTTTCTTCTCTTCCTTCGCGTTGATCTGGTCGCAAAGCTCCTGTTATACAAATTGGCTGCACACATATGAAATTACACGCGTGCACGTAGCCTGGTCGACCGATGCCACAGGTCTATATATAGAACAGTTTCGTCTTTCATTGTTAAGCCCACTTAAAAAGTTAAACATCCAAAAGAAAAGGCACTGAGATGCGATCGATGAGTGAAGGTCCTGAAGGTCAGGGTTCAAAATGAGGCACAGCTGCTGAAATCGCAAAGCCTCAAAAATCAAGTCGCAACTGTGATTTGCATTTATATGCTCTTTCCATTCCACTCAGTGGCTTCTATATATGTATATACGGCGTGCCTATATATGATTTTCTTGGAAGCAGACCCGCATGCTCAAAACATGCATGAACTTTAACTTCAATATCACAACCAATGTTCAACTAATTATCGCAATCAACCCTCACATCGAACACTGCATCCAAATCACTGTCGAGGGCTTGCGGATCCTGACCTTCATCTTGACCAGGCCCAAAAATTTGCGAACCATCCATGAGTCATGAACGATGTCACTATCGTCAGTACTCTTATGCTTGTTGCATGCACGGTAGAGCTTAGCCAGTTCTTCTCGGAGAGGGTCGACTGTTGGCTGTGGTGCTCCAGGCAAGCTTGCCATCCGACTCAACAAGGGAACTAAGAGAGCGAAGATATGATCCTTGCAAGATGCCTTGACCGTTGCCGAGACGCCCTCAGCGAAAAGGACTTTTCCTTCTTCCTGCAAGAGTCCACGGATGTCCCGTGAATCCTCCCACTCACTGGACAGGCCAGAGCAGTCAAGCTTGCCCTTGCCTTCCCCGTCGATGCTTTCAGATGACATGTCCAAACAATAGCTGGAAGGATGAATCACCAAAATGCTTGGGCCCAAATTGCTGTAAATATGGGCTGCTGCTTTGAGGCTGTACGCAAACAAATTTATATAACACACATGTATAAGTATGTGTGCGTGCCATGCGCATATATTCTCACACACCTCTTCTCGTGCGAGTGAACTCGATCCCTGTAATATACAGACCACTTCAGAAGCATCCGTGCAACGCAGGACGCGCGGAAGATCGCCTCACTGGCGTTGATCTGATCGATGGAAAAGTCCATCGCTGCACGGGTAGGGCTGTCTCGAGTGCAAGATCGAGAAAGTAAAAAAACATTATGTGTTTCAATCGACCATGACCACGGTCATGTGGCCAATTGCGGCCCTGCCGCTGGAAAATAATTCCCTCATTGTGTTGTATAATTGATGAGACGGTCAAACCACTTTGTACATGTTCATGCATGTGCCTTTTGGGGACAAACTCTGTCCTTCAAGGGTTTACAAGTGGTGCCAGTCCATGTTTACCGATCTATACGCGGTGCTGAAGAGCACTTGACCCCCTCAATCAGAGCCAAGGACCAGCACCTCACCTGCATACGCTGAGAGCAGGGTTGTAGGGAGAGGTGAACCAACGCCAAAGGTGGTGCCAAACACCAGGAAAAGTTAGGTTCTTGGAAAAAAACGAGTTTTTTATTGGAAAGACGAACTCTTTAGGAACAGCCTATGGAAAGACGAAGTCTTCAGATGGAACCTACAAATTTGTAGGTTTTCGATGCTGATGGTAGAAGCTACTAGTAGCTAGCCATCGCTATTCGGGTGGAGGCCATCGCTACTAGGGTGGAGGCCATTACTACTAGTAACAAGAAGCTACTAGTA
>CAXAMN010021462.1:104993-169802 GCA_963970005.1 Durusdinium trenchii | reverse complement strand
CTACTAGGGTGGAGGCCATTACTACTAGTAACAAGAAGCTACTAGTAACAAATGGACTCTACCCCACGACACCTGAGATAGGCACGTTGATCGCCCAAACACTGAAGGTTACGCGAGCCACAAGTCTCAACCAAGCTATAGAGCCTGGTGTGACTTTCAAGTCTTTGGGAGAGGAAACCATGATGCCCAAACACTTCATGCGACTGGAATATCTGGACTTACATTGACCACAAGTCAACCACCGCTTGGCCTGATGGGGAGTCAGGACTGCCAGTCTCACTGGTCACGTCTCGTGCATCGCACAATGTGGCACCCTGAATTGTTTTTTTTTCCCACGGAAGATGAGCTGACTACCTGGGAGCTGTTTGACCGACCCACGGGTGAAACGAGCTCCGACTAGCCATGACTAGCCAGGTGTTCGAACGACGAATCGTGACACTGATGACGGTCGTGACAAGTCATTCTAGAAGTCTCTCGCTCTCTCTCTCTATGAGCCCATCGCCACGCTTGCACGCTGGCCCTGTGTGGTTGCTAAAAGATTGACACAAACTGTGTGACGCGTTTTCTGTGGTTCTAAGGATGCAAAGTGCAGCTGGGCACTTTGCAAAGAACAATGGAATCACAGGAAGCGGCCGAGACTCCGAGTCTGGGATACGTGCACGCCGAGTCTGGGCCTCTGAAACCCAAACGATGGACACGTTGTGCACGATCATTCTCTTGGCCGTTTGCTGGTTGCAAGCATTTTAGATTGTGCAACGCACGTGTCTTGTCACTGTCCATAGTCATTCACATGATCTGTGATCATGATCACGCAAGAGTGCACAAATCCTTTGGTTCAACATGGTTCAACAATGTGGTGCTTACTCAAGCAAAGATTGGGATGGTTGAACTTCAATGGTGTCCAAAAATACTTGGTGTTCCAACTCAGTATGTCAGCTTTGAAGATTTCAGGCTCAGCCAGGTGCTGGTCTGCCTTGGTGTTCGGTCTTCACCAAAGAAGCGGAAACATCTCGGCATCTGCAGGTGTTTTCACCACCCACTGGGTATGGCCCGCCGAAAGGGAAAGCCGAAACAGACCATGCCCGCAGCCCACCTGATGAAAGTTCCAGAAACGCTGCAACTCATCATCTGCGGTCAGCTGAGCTGAAAGAACTGGTTAGTGAACTGGGGGAATGTGGCAACTCGTAGTAACGGGGGACCAGAGATGGATGTTGCTTTCTTTGTGAAAGCAAAGAAGGGTCAAAGTATCTAATTATGCATTATGCATGCGTGTGACATCAAACGATTGCTTCCAAAAGGATGATTGCTTTTGAAACGATACCCGTGGCTAGCTGAACGATTTACCTTTGATTGAAAGTAAGGGCACCAAACAAGGGTCAAAATTGATCCTTGATTCGGGCTGGGATGATTTTTACTCTGTAAAACCCCTGATATTGTGATAGAGCACACAAGACATTAACTGGTACGGTGGCAAACTTGCCCAGGAAAATTAGCTGTGTGTTCGAATGAAGTCTGTGGCTACTTGAAGGGATTCCGTTACTGCAGAACTGGGCGCAAACTGCAGAATGTGAACTTGGCCTCACTGACGTATTGATGTGCACACCACATGAAAATCACTGAACCCACCTTCTTGCTTAGTCTTTGCAGCTGGTTCTTCACTGTTCTTCACCTCACGGCATCCTACAGTCTCACCATGTCTCTTCCTTCCCAGGCACCAACTCCGCGGCGGCAACGCGGCACTCTCCGTCGGCATCGCGGCTTGCCCGCCTTCCTCGGCGGCACCGCCTGCGGGACGGGCTCCGAGGCCGTCGCCGAGGCCTTGACGATGCTCTTGAAGCCAATGGAAAAGCCGCAGCCTCGAGAGCAATCGAGAGTATGACCAGCTTGGAGGAGATTGGCAACACATTTGACACAAAACTTCAGTTTGTGGTCTTTTGAGACGGAACATATCTTGACAGTCTTGACATATATTGAAAACTAATTGACATTTTGAGTTCAATGGTCCATATCCATGATCCATGTTAGTGTAGAAGTTGAGCTCAATTGAGGAAATGAACTCTTGCTTGTTGAGTAGCCCTGCCTGTTAAAATATGGCGGCCAAACCTCTTCCGAGATTAGCGGATCCAAGTTGTTCTGGACACCTTGCTCTGAGTTTTGTGCAGAACACAAAAAAGATAAGGTATACACCTGTAAGGGTTTCCATTGTAGTCGTAGTACAATCATAGTTCTGATATGACCATGTCTAGACTACATCATCTAAAACAACCAGCCGCCCTATCTATTTTGACATCAAAATAGCACTTCGTCTCAACTCCCCCCTGCAGCTGCCATTTCTAAGAACAAAAGCACCCCCTTTGGGTGAGAAAATCCCAACCACCTCCCCCACCTCCCGGGTCGACCCGGTCGACCCGCTAGACGACACCCAGGTGCTCCGGGGACGTCGTGGGATTGGGCCATGGAGTCGGTAAGCCGTGCATCCTGCGGTCAGTCGGGCCCGGGCGATCTCAAGCCAGAAGCGAAGCCGGGCATGAGGGGTTTTGTTGGAGACGCCAGAACCTTGGAGGCCCCATCTCCGGGCCCCCATACCTTGGCGGATCGGTGCCTTGGTTCGGTCCAGTAGCTTGGATACCCCCCATCTCCGGGCCGGAACCAACACACAGCGTTTTGAGGTCGGGTCTAGACCCCTGCCGTGGAGAGCCCGTACGGATTCTTAGGGAGGAAGAAACGAAGGGGCGAGGAACTTCGACAGTTCCACGAAATGATGGCTCCCATGAAGGCACCTGTCCAGGAGAAAACTCTCAGCTTGGTGCAACATGCGACACGGTGCCCTCCGTTGCCAATGGTTCTGATTGAATCCACCAAACAGGCTCTGCGAGCCATTATGTGCATGTTGGTTCTTGCAGTAAAATGCGTTGCCCTGATATACCCGCTGATACGAGTATTCGTAACTTAATGCCAACAAATCTCGGCCAATCAAGGGGAACATTAACAATGTTTCAGCATGGGTATCCATGATATCAATTATGCTTCTATGTTGAAAGATCTATCAAAGTAGGAAAAAACAATGAACAATCTGAGGGTGCCTGACATCAATGGTCAAACCTGACGTTGTGAATCACAAGGGGTTGGTCAAATTGGTCTACCTCAAAACTGACCACCATGGCGGGAAAGCGCGGCTCTGGATGGCATGCATACAAAATATATTGTTCTTGCACAACCGAGAAGGACAACAACCTGTTTGCTTCGACCTAGGACTCGACCTACGCCAGGGCCTTCGTTTTCCAGGTGCTTATGCGTGGATGCTGAGCACGAGCACAGGGTAAGCAAGATGAGTTATTCATAGTTTGTTCTATTAGTTGAGGCACCCTGCCAAGTACACAGCTTCGCATGAATTACCCAAGCGGGATCAAGGTATGCCTCCTCATCTTTCTTTCATCTAGAATAAAACAACGCTGCTCAATTGTGGTGTTGGACACACACAAACCTCGCGGGAAAGTCAAAGTATGGTGTGTGTGATAGCAAAGTGTCCCTACTGAACATAGTTATGTTTTCGCGTAATGATGTAATCCGAGTTCTAGACATAGATACAAACCCACACAACTCACAACATTGTGGGTTTGTAATCCAGCTATTTTGATGCAAAACCCACACACATATATACCACACCCTCTGAAGAAGCACCACTGGCGTCACAAGGTTCTTGCTCCAAGTGGCAACACTTCCGTCTCCAAGGCATTCAAACCCACACCTCAAACGGATGTGGCCACAACCAAGTCAAACACGAGCTCCAAACCCTGGTAGGATGACCTGGCTGGTACTCTATTCTGTTTTTTTTTTCCCTAGTTTTGATTCCACTGCCATATCATCCGCAGTCCCTGCCGCCGATCCACACCCCGGTTCCACGCCACCGAGATGAAGGCCGAGGTGGTCCGACCCCCCAGGAGACGGTCGAGGTGGTCCGATCCCGCCGTTCAGCGAGACGCTGCCAAGCCGGGCTGTTGGCTGTTGGCTGTTTGCCCATGGGTTGGACCATTGAGATCCCGGCTGGTGTGGTTGAATGAAGACGTTCTTCCAATGGAGATCCCAGAAAAAAGGAGGCAAAAGGCAACGAAAACTCCAACCCTTTGCCATGAAGTCTGCCAGTGGGCACCCTTGGGGGCTCGTTTGCTTGAAATATTCAACTACAGGGTCAGTTCCTTTGGTCTTCAAGGGAGTCACATGCCTGATAAATACAGGTTATCACACGAGAAACATTCACAACGCATGCAAGGGGGGATCACATGAAGGGTTGTGAGCTTCGGCCAACAACCAATAGCAATATAGCTACGAGTTCTTGGAAACTGCTCATGTAGTACAACTCAGCATTGATGACTTCGCAAACTCCAGACAATGTTGACACTGTTTATACCGACGGACTGAAAGTTAGAATGCCGTACCGGCTCTACGATTGTGGCTTAGAATGCGTGTATCATTTTCCTACACTTAGAATGCCTGCACGGCCACAAATAGTAAAGATTTAGGGCGGCATTCTAACTGTCAGTCCGGCTACAGTGTTTTGCATCAAATGAGCTCTATACAGAGATTGAATCATGTAAACACTATGTATTGTTTATATTTCTCAAGTATATATAGTTCAATTGCTGCATGGCGCCAACTCCAATTCCTAAATTTCCCTCTTTTGAGCCAAGGCAGTAGGCAAAATACTTCAACAATAATACATATATATTATATTATACATAAATTGGCCCAGGTACGGCTCAATATTTTTTTAAACACGTCTCAGGTACGCCTCAATGTGCTAGGAGGCATTCTAAGTGGTAGCGAAAACCCAGACTCCCCACCCCCTAGTAGGCATTCTATCTTTCGGTCCGTCGGTATAGCTTGAAATGCTTTGGAGCCCAAACCGGCAAACCAAAGGGCCAAAGGGTGACTATGAGCCGATGCTGAGCACATGCTGGGACCCAGGCCGTCTAAACGTTCCCGTGCCGCATCTGCCACCAAGGTCTGTACAGTGGTGGACACCTCAGGAACAGCTGTCTTAGAGTAGACAACGCGTCTGCGATCTATCTCCAGGTCACACAAGTCACTGACTGATGGCGAAGAAATACGGAAGAATCTTCAACAAGAATTGTGCAATTCCCACAATTCCCAACGATTGAAGCACAAATTCACCTGCACTGGCTGGAAGCATGAAGCTTCCTTACGATAAGCAGGACCCTGCCGGGCGGGACATGCCAGCTGGTGGAGAGGCAGACCCTGATTGGCATGTTGGGTATAGGTAGGTTGTATCTCGCCTTGTCGGGCCTTCACACCTGTCCTTCTGAGCCCCCCCTGACCCAGTTGAAGTGTCCGTTGTTGGTCACGGTGGCGCTCACCGCGTCCTTAGCTCAGCCGGGTGATGCCGGGTGATGGGTGATGGAAACGGGTTGATCACGCCATTCTGACCGTGCTGGAGTGGATGAAGGCAAGTTGCACACCCTTATGGACATGATCTAAACCTCACTTTCATTTGAGGGGGTAAACTGATGAAAAAACAAGGTAAACTCCTTCTATAACCATGGACATCAAATCATTGGTTTCTACTTTCCCTTGTGTTTAGAGCAACTCGGACCTTGGCATGTTCGGCGACGTCTGGTCTTCAAACAATTATTGTGTCCATTCTCAAAGAATCGCAAACGCCAAGTACATCGCTTTTATTCGTTCGCTTGAACTGAGACTCCGTTTGCTTGAATTATGCATATTGTTGAGGATGGTGGCTTTTGCACAAAGCACATCTTCAATATTCATTTGTACTGACTGCATGTGTATAGACCGTACCTTGAGCATCCCTGAGCACACTGTCACACAACTGAATTCTTTGCTAACCATATATGTCTTGCCCAACAAGAACCTATAAGGGATCTTACAGGGATCATTGCTCCTCAACATTTGTGGCGGTGTCTTAAATTCCAAGTCATGCCACTCAAGAGTGAGATTTGCTTATTGTAATGAAGAGACATCTCGCCAATGTTGTAGTTATATACTTATCCTCTGCCAAATCAGTGGAAGATCCTGCTGTGTCGAAAACAATCAAGACCCGGGGCCAACTCAGAGCCATCTGCCAAAGTGTGCAAAACCAAAGATCGGTGCATGAGCCACAGTTGTTCACGGTCGCCCATTGCCCAGCCCAAAACATGGTCAGATGGATCCTTTTCCCTAGGGCTCCAGTCATACCTCCTTAGACGGTAGGACCCTCTAAACCCACCCCAAACACCTTCTAAGAAGGTCCTTGGAGCCCTAGGGTTTTTGGAAGTCCTCACCAAACGACCGCTCCCGCCCAAGGTTCGACCAAGGGCTGTGCCACTCTCTCGCCTGCAACCTGATGCTGCGGGCATGGGGGTGATCACATTGCATTCGATCTCCAGACAGGCATAGACAGGTGTAGATCGTACCACCTTTGGGCCCCCAACATGACCAATGACCGCAGTCTTAAGCGCTCTACTGCGCGAACGGTCTTAGAAGGTCTTAGCCTGCTAATCCATAGCACGAGCCCAACACTCCATCCAAACAGTGCTACACCGTAACTGCTACCCGGTCTGTACCCGCTTCGAACCGTGCGCCGCGAGCCGCGCTTCGCGTGCCGGACCGGACCCGGACACGGTCCCGGCCGTCCCGGCGAATGGAGTTGGATACCTCTTAGCTAAGAGGACGTGAGTCAGCAGCTTCCATAGTCAGAAGATCTAGAGAACAGGAATCACATGTCGGGGTGGTGTTGAGTTTTGACGTGAGTGGATCATGGGCACCCCTAACCTCCATGGATCGCACCCCTTTGTGACTGCTGGGAGTCTCAACATCTCCAGCTGACTGGATGTTTCGAGCTGACACACCAGAATCGAGCTGATTGTTTGAAGCAAACAGTCAAAGCCTCACTTTGGACCGTTGGTCAACTCTGCACCTCGAGGACCTCGAGAAAACCTCCCGAAAAAGATCTTCCTTTGCACCTCCCTGTGGCTCCCTGCACGGCCCCGTTCTCGCGAGGGCACATGCCTCAAATCCTGGCGAATCCGGCTAAAAAGCCACAGAAATGGCCAAGAACATGGTGAGAAGGACTGCACCGAGCGAGCTTCCGACAAAGAGCAAGCATATATGCTGCAATTTACCTAAATCCCTTGGCGTTCACTTGTGCCAACGCAAAAAAATAAGCAAAAACCATATTGAAGGCTGTAGCATGCTACAGCATTGTTCTCTTGGGTGGGTCGTAGCCATCTCTCTCTCTCTCTCTAACCGTAGCTTTCTAGCTTTAGGTCCTCAGGCACCAACGAAAGAAGCGACAAGATGGTCCTCTACACTCGCTCCCTCATTTTTTTCGAACGCCGGAGGGAATGAAGGGACAAAACCACGAACAACTACGATTGATCTGCTCAGCTTCACGAACAACTCATAACTCACAAACACCTGATACCGATACCCCAAAAAGATCCAAAAACATCTTGGACAGGTGTCCAGAACAGTCGCGACATACGACTGTTAAGGTCGACCATCACTCTGAATCACGTCAGTGTCTCTGAAGTTCTCCGATGTCATATATATCCAACTCAAGAGCCGGTGCCGGGTTCCGTGCTGTGCAAATGCGGCTGTGCCAGGTCTGTCTCCCCAAAAAGATCAGGCTTCTTGGTATCCGTATGTATCCGTGATGTAGAATTCTTAATCAGTCAACCCGGGCCCCGCATATGAAAAGGATTTCCAATTCAAATGCGGGGGTTATCAATCAATACATTATACTCAAACAAAACTTAAACCAACCTGAAACATTGAAAACGAGAACATATGAGGGAGGAGAGGTCGAGAGAATGACATTAATATTTGTGCATGAATGGTCATAGAAATAGCAGAACTGTTTTGGACCTTATATAACCCAGACACGACTAATAGGACTGGCATATTTACCGATCAGGCCAGGGGTGGTTGACCTGGGGTCAATGGGGCGGCAAATTTTACTATATGCCAGTCCCATTCGTCATGTCTGGGTAATATGGCTGTGTGGGTCCTATGGCGACCACGACCGTCGGGACTCCCACAGGACGACGGTGGACGACCGACCGGGTCACGACCGACGTCCTGTAAAGGGTTGGGACGTCGAAATCGCAGTGCACACCGTGTGCACCAGTTCCCTGAATGTTAAATATATTTATGCCCTTAGGTATATTGCCTACATTGACCCCCCTAACTGCACATATGGCCCGGCCATCTCAGTCCCAAACTGCTCGAGTGTGGGCAGCATCCCTCTCCACCTCTTCTCGGCCGTCACCCGCGTCTCTTGTCCTCGCAAAGATGCCGTTCCATCAGGTCGTGCGACGGCCAGGGAGTGCCACACCTGCGCAATCCGATGACGACGGCCGACCTCCATGCCGCAGGGATCCGTAGGGTTTGTTGGATGAGCGGGGAGGCAACGGTGTTTTCTTTTTCTGTTTTTTGTTGTGCAGCAAACATGCACATGTTTTTTGTTCAAGGACAATTTTTGTTTTGTCAACTGTTGAATGACTGGTGCCAGTTAAGCTTGCTAGTTGGCAGGCACACCCTGCAAGTTTCTGTCAAACAAATATACTGCTGGTTTGTAGGAACACTCTGTTGAGAACCCCCATTTGGTCACCTAGTACCAAAGGACAAGCTTCCTAGCCATCGCTCGATTCCGCTTCTCAGGACGCCCTCTGAAGAGGTTCCATTCTTCGTTGTATGGCGGACCGGCTGGACTGATTTGCAATTTATGTACCATCTTCAGCGAAGATACGAGGTGGGTAGACATCCATCTCCCACACACAAAAACTTGGCATCAAAAGCCTGCCATGAACCAGTCCCCATCAGGATCCACAACATGTTGCAACCACCGCACCCTCACAGTTGGCCCAACAAGATGTTGCTCCTCAACAGTACACGCCGTTCCCCGTGAAACAAGCATCTGACCTCCGCTTTGCCTGCCACAACACTGCGTCTCTCGTCTGGTTTGCTGGCTGTCCCGGGCGTGTTCCACCAGGTCTCAGAACAGTTTCTTACAAGAGTGGAATGGATGCATCACAGGCTGCAAGAAGCACATGTGCCATGTCGCTGTTCTTTGCCGACCATATGTGTCACACGTGTTCACTTTTGCATTGGTTGAATACCAAGCTGTTCTGATGAACACAACCCGGTAAATGAAAACACCCGGCCTGCCACAATGCGCCTTGTAGCAGCCTGTGGCGTTGGCAAAGCAAACGATAGGACAAAAAACGCGGGATGTTTTATTGCTGCACTGCTCATATGCAAAGATGGAAAGCTTAAAGGAACATTGAATTTTGATGAATTTGGATCCTTTGCCACGTAAATCCTTTGGGTTGGCAGCATTGCAGCTCATTGGAGTTATCTTTGCATGGCTCAGAAAATCGGTTATATATCATATCATCAAACAAACATAGATATAAAGAGGATCCTGGTTGCTACTGGTACTGAGGAGTCTTTGGACAGTGTAGTTCCGCCTGTCAAGAACCCCGCTTCCAGATTTCTTCCACTACAAACCATTGGAAATGCAGAACAAAGTTCTTTCTTCCACTGCTACTGAGGAGTCTTTGGACAGTTCGGCTTGGATGAGGTCAACGGTTTTCAATGCGACTTCGCTTCAGAGCCCCGATGCTTCGACCGCTCACGCCCCGCCTGGGCACGGCGTCGGGAAGGGCTGTCGCTCCCACGGCGCAGCGGCCGGCGTGGGGGGCAAAAGCCCTGCACAACTCGGGGAACTACAGCAAAAGCCTCCCAGCGGTGCACACTTAAAAGGCGTGTGGATGCATCCACGACTTCAAAGGACATATGGGACTCCATATACAGTCCACACTTAGTACTATAGCATTGTACCCCGGATGGGCTCCAGTCGTACCTCCTCAGAAGGTATCTGTACCCTCCTGGCACCCACCCCAAACGAAGGTACGACTGGAGCCCATCCGGGGTACACATCCATATCACGTAAGGCGTTTCTCCATGTGTTTCAGGACGCAGCTCGTTCCGAACCCGTCTCCTGCCTCGGGCGCCGGCCTCCAGGAACCTCCTCCGTTGCTCCAGCTTCAGCCATTCCTCCGGACTCTGGCAGCCGGCGATGACGTCCTCGATCAGAAGGCCGTCAGCGGGGTGGGCCCTTTTTTTGGTGTCTGTTTTTTCAGAGCATGGTGATGTGGGGGATCTGGAAAAACCAGTTTGAAGATTAAACAGGTAAACACTCCTGGGTCAAAGGTCTTGACTACCTCCAAACCATCTGAATTAGAAGCAAAGTGTTCTGCTGCTAAACTCAGCCAAAAGAATGGGACCCTACACTTCAAAGTTGAAGTTTAACTTCGTATTTGCAACATACTATGATTGCTCCGCTACACATCGCGTTTGATAAAAAAGGGCCCGCAGCCCTCAAAGCCTGCATACCTTGTGCCAGTCTGCAGTGCTCCAGGGCCAAAAAAAGACTTTATATCCAACCAGAGCTTGATACGTTTTAAAAGAAGGAGCTTTGCCGTATTGAGAGATCACATATCTTTAGACTCCAAAAATGGTTCGAACAGATTTCTTTGCCAGGGCTGGTGAGCTCCATGGCTACGAAGTTGCCAAATTCAATTAACTGGTCCGCAAAAACTTTAGGAACAGGTCAAAGGTGGAGTTGGATTTTAGAAACTTCTAGCGTGAAATACCGTGAAATGAGCGTGACATGCGATTTTTGCCCGTGAAATACCATGTTGAACGGTGAAATCAGGTACCCTGTTTCCTTCACACCCCTGGCAAAGTCCTGGACTGCTTTGTGGCCGGATGTGATAGATCACCGAGGGAGAACAGGTGAACTGCCCAATATACTGGCTTGACATCAGGACTGGTGAGGGCAGCTTTGCTATTATATAATAGAATTCTGGGAGCCATTTCGGGGTAGTATCAGCCTAATAGGACTGGTCATGGAGTATTTGCTCAGAGCAGTGATTGAAACAGTAAAAACTACGAGGAGTCAGTGGGGACACCTTCATCTTCACCAGAACATTTTTAATATATGGGATGGTAGGTCAAACATTGCATTTGCAGGTTAAACATCGTATCTCTGTAAATACTATGTTAAACATCGCGTTTGGACATGTGGGGGCGGAGCTCATTGCGTGTTTTTCCGGGTGATTGCCACGCCGAGGCCCGGGCGCGTTTTCCGGCCGATCAAACGGGGCCGTTCGATTCGCATTCCCAACTCTTTGAGTTGTCATGGATGTACGAACGAGAGAGGAGGGGGTGAACGAAAGGTAGCCAGGCAATCACAAGTAAGTCCATGACGGCGTGAAGTCCATGACGGCGTGAACCGGCGCAGGGGGGATTTGATCCAGGGAGGGGGGGGGCCCCCCCGCCCCGACGAACAGAATCAACTCTTACAGGACCAAATTCAATGCACAATCCCAACTCCTGATTGTAATACATTTTTGCTAAAGCAAGGGGAACTCAGGTAGCTCAAGCTACCTTTCGTGAAATGACACCAACGTGATCAATCCAAGAATTCAGCCACGGTCTGTGAGGAACGTTTGATCCTATGTCGACACCCCCGGGGAATGACCGACGGAATGACATGGAATGAGTCCTGCTACAGTAACACCTAGAACACCCTGTAACACTGTAATCCGGAGTTGGTGACAAATTCAAAACTTCAAAACAACGGTGCTGCGTGCAACCGAAGGCGCCATATCCTGCAATCGATGTGAGGCATTCCTGGGCTTGGGTGTGGCAATTGAAACATCTTGAATCATCAGAATCCAATCCAAGTAAGAAAATGCTCCTGGAAACACAAGTTCAGTCTCTGTCAAGTCTCTTCAATTGATGTCCTTCTCTTTGCTCCAACTGTCAAGAGACAAGCTAATGACAAAGGTGAACAGCGCCAACAATCTCCACAAAGAGGCCACGAAAAATCCAAACATATCCGAACCCCCACAAGTGGTTTTGCTGTTTCCGGTACCCGCGGTTGATTGAAATGATGGCAGTTCTCATCAGTTCTTACGCTTAAAGGATTCATCCTCCACCCTTGAAAACACATGTCACCTTCGCGTTCACGCTGCGCCCAGCTTCAAGGGACAACTGTTCCCATTGCTTTGCAGATGTTGTCGAAGACATTGCCGGCACACGGCGTCCTGGAGCAAGAGAGAAGACGTAAGCCATGCAGGTCGACATCGAGCACCGCAGGTGTTGCATCTGTGGGGTCTCCTTATAATGTGGGCTTCACATCACAGCCAGGGCCCTGCATCAATGTATGGACACAGCACCAAAAGATACACCCTGGAAGAGACCCACATAGAACCTGAAAGCCACTGGGTTGTAGAGGAAAGTAGCCTTCCAAAGGTCCCTTTTCAGGTTCCATGTTAATCTTCCCGGGTGTACCTCTTCGAAAGTAGGTCAACCGTTCTTTTCATTCATGGTCTTGGAAGGCTAGGGTATTTGTTGTTCTAAATAACAGAGTGTAGAAAGCGAATCCAACTCTGCCGAACATGAGCAGCAAGCGGTTGTATTTGGTCGTATGCGTGTCGTTGCATGTCATTGGCAGAATTACAGCCGCATGGATATATCCCAGTGAGCTTGCACACCCACTTGGTTAGACTTACAGTGGCTTTGCTGGGAGTGATTCGCTTTCTTGAACTAGACTTCTTGGGGCTCTGTGTCTGACAATCCTCCATCTGGGTGTGTATTCAAAACCGGGAGACCCCCCCAACCAATCGCTTTTAGTCGATGTGTCCTTCTTCCAAGACATCTTCAGGGGTCACCCAATTATAGTCAATGGAACTGGAATCATACAGCTGCTGTTGAACTTCACCGTCCGACACTTCATGTGCTGTAGATTTGGATGCAGACTACTGGATCGCTTCACATCCAACTACACAACTGACACAGCTGGTGCTGCAACAAATCTCACAACAAAAACATGAACCCTACACTTGCACTCCAGCTGTAATACTCATCATTTCTGGGAAAAAAAAAGATAAAACACAGAAACAACACATCACCCTTTAAAACCCTGGTACCTCATGACTTCTCCTGCACCTGCACAGTCTCCCTTCGTCGCCACGTTCGCCACCTTCGCCACACGATCCGCGTTCGCCAGCTTCACCGCGCCTCGCAGCACTGCAGGACGATCCATCGCTGCTTGAAATCGAAGTCCCCGGCGGTGCCAGTCCGCACCTCGATCGCCGAACGTCCGAAGGACGGGCCGGACCGTGTTGCCGGGCGAAGTGACCGAACGGTCCGCGCGTTTGGGTCCACTGAGGGTGGCATGCAGTTGGCTCGGTCGGATTCGATTGTACTCACATTGAACATAGCCACGGGGATGACCATTCTCCTCTACAAACAGGGTGCCATCCACTTCCTGGGAGCGATGAAAGAAGCAAAGTTACCAATGCCAGGAACCTTCCTCTAAATGGCGTGTGTTCTACATGTCCGTATCCCAAACACTCCATGGGACTGCCATATATGCCTACATTGGGGTTTTTGGGGGGGTCAATTGATCGGCATATATGGCAGTCCCATGGAGTGTCTGGGTATTGCTTGGGGAAGATTTGGGTGGCGACTGAATGTGTTGACGTGGTCCATGAGTTTCTTTAAAGACTGCGCTGAAAAACAATCGGCTCCCGCAAATGCCTGGAAAAACCCTCCTTTGGCCCAAATCCATGACGCAGGACAGGTTTACTGTCGCAAAGTCGAGAGCATTTCGTTCATGAATGATTTTGGTTGGCTGCCTTTGGCTCTCTGATTCAAGACATCCTCCAAACTGGCACCCTTGAACCATCTCCAACCACCCAGCACAGGTGTGCTTGAAACATCTATTCGGACTTCCGGCAGGAGCAGTTTCCACATGCGTCCCTTTCTGCCCACAGGGTTCATGCGTCCCTTCATGCAGAGTTCCACGTCGACGTCTCCAGCCTCCAAACAAATGGGGCATCGCATCTCCAGTTCAGCCTCCGTGACCTACCGGATCGCTTCGGAGAGCTTCGGCTCCCTCCGTTGTTGGGTGCTGAACTCATTCTCGGAGTCGAGGGCTCCGTGGAGTCCCGAGACTTCTACTGGCCATCAACTGGGTTCCCTGATATATTGTGTATGTGGGCAGGCTGGAAACTGTAGCAAGGTTCAAACGGCTCAACGGCTCGTGGTATATATGAAGTCTTGTGATTTTTAGTTTGTACGCATACTATAATTAGTCTAAACTCTATACAGTACATGAGATCAACTTCGTTCAAATTGTGGTTTATGACCACGTTCAAGATCCAAAACAGAACGGACTTCTGCTATTTTACAGGTCAGTCGTTGGCCGCAACCCCGCAAGAAAACCAACCCAATCCATCAATCTCTCCTTGATCCCGAAGCCAGGGTTTACAAGAAAGCTTCTGATACACTTGACAAGGGTGGACATGGGAACTACTAAACGTATAGTAGATCGTATACCAGCTACTTCGTAACATCCGTACACCCCTCTTTGATGAGCTGCCCTGGTCGGAAAACGACAACACCACATCGCAAAACTAAAGATCATGGACAAGTTGGCATCTTGACTTTCCTCTGCGAAGGGAAGGGACCCCCAAAATCGTTGAGAGTATTTTTTGGCAATTCAATAGCTTTCATCCCCTATAACCATGGGGCCACTCGGGTTGAGTTGAGCACACCAACTTGGACGGTGAAGGTATCAAGAACTGAAACCTCCACATATGTGCGGTTCCAAGCACACAGGGCTCAGGGCTCCTACGCTCGTTTTTGATGTTTATTGCTAAATAAGCACTCTTGTAACAGGATGTTTCATTCGTGACTCTCGGGGGATGTGCAAGCTATAGCTGTTCAAAACCGACTTTGTTCTACCATCTCAAAAGGTCGCTGGGAAGGTCATGCTAGTCACTTCTATTTAATAAATTACTCAAAAAATACAGTATTGTATAGGTATGTGACAACCACCAAGTGACCAGCTACATATATATACATATTTGACATATGATGACTTATGACTTCTCGGCATCCGGGGACCCAAGGGACCCTTTGGGGGTACGGGACCCATGGAGAATCCAAGGGGTAAGACGAACGGCGCACGGCCGCGGAAGTCCAAGGGACATCCATATACTCGCAGAAGTCCAAGTCCTCCACCACTTGCGGGAGGCAAATCACAAAGGCACGCAGGGTATGCCGGGTAGGCCGCCAGGGGCTACGGCTACCAGGGCGTGATGACGGTTAGGTTGCAGGCCTTGTTCAAAAGACAGTGATGCTCTTGTTTACTGACTGTTAGAGGTAATAGGACAGACCCAGGTAAATGTGTCCTTTTCTGCAGTTTAACTTTAAATAGTTAAGTAGTTAATTCTTCAGCCTCACATTCAGAACGTAGATGCCATTCCTATAGCATAGCCGCACCCTCTGAGAAATCTGGATTTGCATCACATGGCAATTTCAACAGTAGGACTCTGATCACCTCCTCTTGCAAGACACTCTCACAGTCATACAGTGACTTTGAGTGAACTTAGAATATTTCTGTTTACAGGCTTCGCCGCATGCAAAAACACACACCAACCCCTGTACCATGAACACACAAACTTCTGTGAACACCTTCTCCTGACAAAAAAAAAAGCCAAACACCTGGTAGTGGATGATGTGGATGCTGGTTCTCTCAACAAATCCAATTTCTGACAATGCCATGCAACGCCTCCAAAACGGCCCATGCTCAACAATTGCTCTGAGACGTCGCCTCCGACGTCGTCTCCGAGACGGTGTCGTGTGCGCCATGGACCGCGCGGACCGGTGGGACGTCATCTGCGGCCCGGGGCGGTCGCACCGGCGGTCGACCGTCGCGAGGGTCTCGCGATGTTCCCAAGTTAGAAGTGCGTAGGTCGAAGGCGTTTGTTTTGTTCCCAATTAGTCTTTCTTTGTTCCCAAGTCGTCGACGTTCCCAAGTAGTAGCGGGCGTTTTTTCAGCTCACAAACAAGTGGATTAGCAGTGTTTTGAAGAGTCGACGGCATGTTTTTAAATGGGGCTTGTGTGATGGCTTGTGTGCCCAGAAAGGAAGACCCCAAACAATCGTTTTGCTTCAAGGATGTGTATTGGGATCGGATCCAAAAGGTGGGAGACCTGAGCCTTGATAGACCTAGGCCTCGGTGCATAGAGGCCTATGTGTTTCTTCCGAGGAGTCGCTAACGGCGCAGACATCAGCGCACACAGGCCTGGTGCCTTCCGAACGGCGCCGTGTTTTCAGAACGTCTGACCTTGTGATCTGAAGACGACGACGGAAGGATCTTTTTTCGGGGACGACATAGCACTCAAGGCACCAAGAAAAAGACATACCAGCAATCGCAAAGGAGTGGTGTTTAGTCCCATCCAGTGAGTGGATGTTCTGGGCACCCCTAACCTCTGCCGAAGCCACCAGTCTAGGAGAGACTTTTGGACCAAAATACATGACTATCCTGACTTCTGCTATATGTAGAATAGCAGCGAACAATCCACGATGAACCCACACAAACCTTGAAAAAGCTCAGTCTGCTATAGTCTGCTCCATAGGATCCTACAAATATACCCCTTTGCTTCAAAACATAGCATAGTCCTGGCTTGCAAATGCTAACACAATACATACATCATCCAATAATCAAGTCCTCCTTGCACCTTGGAAACCCAACTCATCTCGCCGCTCGCTCGGCTCGCTCGTTCGGCCTTCGACCAGCATGGTGAGATCAGCAGCTGAACTCACCCAAAGGATGCGCGAGACGCACCAGGTGAGCCCGGTGACCGACCAGGTGGGCACAGGGCAGGACGGGACAGGGCCGGCTGAAAGTGACACATGATTGGTACTGTTTTGCGGAGGTGGCTATGGAGTACAACACGTGTTCAACGACGTCCATGTAAATGTATGGCTATTGGACCTGCAAATTGGAGTTTCAACAGAATGAAGCACTCCATGTAAATGTATGATCATGTATGGAATATATATATATAATGTAGGAATATGTAATGCATATACAGTATATAGTTATTGTATATACACTTACAGATCAGCTGGGGTGGTTGAAACGGGG
Organism: Durusdinium trenchii; assembly: GCA_963970005.1. Lineage (NCBI taxonomy): Eukaryota > Dinophyceae > Suessiales > Symbiodiniaceae > Durusdinium > Durusdinium trenchii. Next base: position 152,771 of record CAXAMN010021462.1, on the reverse strand, counting down.
GGCAAATGTACCTGATCAAGAAAGAACGAAAGCCAGTAGAAACCCGTATGCAGGTGCCAGCTATATGGTAAGAGGCAAGGAGTACAAGTAGTTGACAAAGTACAAATACCAAAAGGCGGTGTATGAACACACTACGGCCAACAAACCAGCAGCACACCAGCAGCAGCCCAGCAGCAAACCAGCAAAGCAGGAGCAGAAAATCAGCAGCACCACCAGCAGCAGCAAGCAAAGTAGTTCTTGATAGCCATTTGGTACCTCATGAACGACTAAACCTCTTCTCGAGGAAGGGTTGATTGACTGAGAAGCTGAAATAACTGAAATGACTGTCTGGTGTGTTTGGCCTTTCGAAAGACCAATTTCAATTACATAGGCCAATTGAAACATGGTGGCAATTACATAGGCTAATTGACTAAGTAGTTTTAATCTCTAATTTCTAGCTATTTCAGCCTGATCAGAAAGATTTAGGCAGCCGGCTATGGTGGCTTCCCCTGAAGCTCGGCAAACCTTTGCCAACCTGACGCAAAGATCTTCAATCTACAGCGTCACTGTTCGAACCCTGAAACACGTCGTTTTCTTCCAAAAATCTACCACATAATGTAAACTCTCAAATAATAACACCCCCATACAGTTTTTACAATCCAAATGGCAGCCTTCCACAAATCAAGAGTCTACATGACCTCGTTCTTCACCATGCACGGTCAACGCATCTTTTTAGCCTTTCACTTCCACCCGAGCCACTCACCACTGCTGATCACGCGACCAGGCTCCGTGGTATTTCTAGGCCCGACGATCCAAGGATCGATTGCACGAAGGCCGAAAGGAGAAACAGAAGTGCTGAACAAATGTTGATTCTTGAGATGACTCGGACTAAAACCAGCTCTCTTGCGATGAAAGGAGTATTAAACAACACCTGCTGCAAGCAGCCGTGCCTCATGTGAAAATAAACTAATGGTTAAAAAGGCACAATTCCTACGTTTTTCAGCTTCAATGCAGCCGTGCGCTGTAAATAAAATCAATCACTCCGGGATCCATCTATATACTCATTTTACTGGACCTGGTCATACAAAAATACTGTTTAGGGAGGTTTTTTAAAGATAAAACAAGCTTTTACTGGGTCCTTGGACGTGTAGGGTTGTGTTGTTTGATGATTGTTGTGCTTCATGAAACATCAAATCCGCCAGCTCAGCCAAAGGGGCTGATGGTCAAACCATCAATCACTGCCTGGGAAGCGTTGCGCGGCAGCCATCTGTGGTGCTGTGGAGCGTTAGCCCAGAATATCTGTTCATTCATCCAACTCCTCAAGACTGGAGATGTAAAATCGTGTCAAAACGGATCCAATCCCGCCGTGGTGATTCATCCAATCTGTTCGGGCCCATGACAGCTCTTTCATGTGTGACAGCTCTTTCTGGATCCCAGGCCAATCACACCAATGCCAATCCCGTGGATGGTCTGGGTCTTCAATCTCAGATATTGGAGAAGTATTCCGTCAAAAGAGTGGTGAGAATCACATGCTGGAATGTGATGTCTTGGCAACTCAGTGACATGATGTTGATTTATGTTCGTGCAAGAAAGTGGGTTGTGGCGCCGCACCCTTTCGTTTCCAGCGTCTGCTCTCATACACACAGCTGATCCACATACAAACACGCTCTGGAGGAAAAACAGGCCGAAGACCAACCAAAAACAATGCAAAGAGTTGCACGTGAGGACGTGGTCAGGCTGGGTCACGGAGGGAATGCGCATGGCCCAGTTCGGTCGAAGCGAACTGGAATTTCTCCTGAAAAAAAACACCAGATTTGTACCCCAATCACCGGGCCTCCATCTGACAAACCCACTGCAAAAGTCCTTCGGCACCAGACCCCGCAACTTCTTGCGCCTGGATAACGACAAAGGCCAAGATGACACTGAGGTCAATGCCAAAGATGGGAGGCATCCAACCCCTGCGCTGCACGGTTTGGTCTTGGTTTCAAGGACTATCACGTGTTCAAGGCTTCAGATTTGCGCCACTAGCACCTCAAAATACAGCTTCACCATCCTGTTAACAACAAATCGACGCACTGTCTTCGCATTCTTCCCCATGTCATGTCGCACCTTGGTCCCGACTCCAGCATCACCCCAAGGCTCCAGGCTCGGAATCGATCGACTCCCGTCCGAAGCGCGGTCGACTCCCTCCCCGCCTGAAGAGGTTCAAGTAAGGATCCGTGAGCTGAATCATGGAGTAGAAGGGCTGTCGATAAGGGTTGATGTTCGGAAACCTCGGACTTCCACTCCCACGGACCCTCACATGCAGTGCCCATGGGGTAAGTGTACCAAAGGGACATGCAGTGCCCTGACCTGAACATGGAAGGATTGGAAAGCAGTTTCCCTGTACAAAAGAGTGATACTGCATGATAGATGGGAAGGTGCTCACTGAAACCGGTTGGTGCAACATGGTCATTGTCACTAAGGCCGTAGCGCAGGGTGTTTGTTCTCTCGGTCCGTGCCAAGGGCCAGGTCACCAGATGGTGGTGTGCCGTCTATTTGCTCACGTGGTCGGTCTATGTGCGTGACATGTCTTTTTGACCATCTGTGTATTCTGCATATGTAATAAAAACGTAAGAATCCGGGACCTCAAATCGAATAGGTTTTGAGGGTCCGAATCCCTGCAATGATGGGTAAGACTTTTGCTGTGGAGTGTCCAAGGATTCTTATGGTATGACGGCAATTGAAATATGGCAAGAAACATGACAGCCACTTCAATTCTCTTCCCTCCAGCATGGACACATCGAACAACATGTGCCATGCTTACATACATTTACAATCATTTACATTACTCCATGAACATGTCCCCAATGTAGGTAACTTTAATTATATTCCAGATTCCAGTCCAATGGATGGAGTGTGTGCCAAAAGAAAAAGACCTTGTCCTCTTCCACCAGCGTCTTTGGGTCAATTCCATGTGTACGCCACACGTCTCAGCCTCAACAACTCTGCTTTTCCCACTGGGCCGGGCCCCTGACCACATAATGGTGATTCGCAGAACCAGCATGGCCTCGTACAAGCGGATGAAATCCGCAACCGAACGAAGCGAGACCGAACATCGAACGTGGCCTTTTTTTCGACTGGACCCGCAGGTCTCGGTAACTGCAGTTCAATGTATCAGGTTAGTTTAGGGTTTATACACCGATGGATGGGTTCGTTCCTGTAATTGGTTGGGGAGCGCTTGGCGCTCATCGCATCGAAGACGAGCCCTTTGGAGTGTGGAGCCCTTTGGAGTGGTGCAATTGAATGATCTGTTTGACATGACAATGGGAAAGTACCTTCAACTCTTCATGCAGCGTCTCTTCCATCCCAAGTCCCAAGTATGGCACATAAACGCATCATCAGACTGCTTCTTCGGTCTGATTGCCATAGCTTGTTTGCTGGGGGAAAACCTGTTGGTAGCCCATCGTTATAAAACCTATACATGCTATATAGTCTAGTGCATCTAGTGCCAATAACAACTAATCAGTGCGTGAAATGCCATAGCCATAGCCTACACCTCTTTCAATAAAGCTACCTTGTTATTGTTTTCTGAGATTGGCTACACCAACTAACAACCTCAAGGAGATCACATGACCGCCTGCCAGCTTCACCGTTTTCTCTCCATATCGAAAGTGATCACAATCTGCCAAGCTACCATGTAGATCTTGCAGAAGTTCAGCGTGCTCAATCGCAGCATCAACTGCGCAACAATGAGGGGATTTGAAAGGAACGCGGAATCTTCCCATTACCATCTACTAATCTCACTTCTTCTTTTTTGTGAAACAAACTCCACTGGATCTTCATCTACCCTTCCTGTTGCGATCCGGAAGTGAGTGGGAAGGCGCGCTTCTCTTGGTTCTGGACCTTTGCCGATTCTCCACTGGTTAACTACTGACGAGAGCACATTTGGAGTACTGGATCTCGTTCGCTATTTTGACAGTCTGCATACATCACTACAACCATCGAACCACAAACAGGTCATACATGAAGTGTTTGGGATATGCACTCACCTGCCTCGCTTGTGACCAGCGGGACGGGCCCCCCCCAATCGGAGAAAGGCTTCATAGATCTCACCTTGGCAACAACTGTCATATGAGGATATATATATGATGTGGGTCGGCCCCCTGATTTCTTTAGCATGTAATACGGGCTTGGAAGGGGGGGTTGTCTCCCATGACCATCCCCAAGAGGCTCCTATAACTTAATAGCTCTGTGCCAGCGGCCCGCCCGGCCCCCCCCAGCAAGCAGGGCGCACACAAGCATCTGTTCTCGAGAAGGCCTGCCGGCGAACCAAACCAGGCAGGTCTTGGTCTTCCGGTCCATTTAGTCCACTTAGTATACTGCAATAAACAAAGGATGGCTATGTCACAAGTGGCCCTCAGGTGAGCTACCAGCAATCATTGTGAACACAATTGACCATGAATATGAAACTAAGTCGAGGTATCCTAGACCATACCTGTATGGGCAATGGGATAGGTGCCTGCATTAGTGTCATAATGGGGTTATATACTACTGGTACCTTTAGCTGCGATCGTAGAGGCAAAACCACACAAGCAAAGACACACAGTTGTAACTTAACAACACACACAGACATTCGTCCAAAGAGATAGACACACAGACATTCGTCGAGGTCGTCATGTGTAAATGGCAGGTGGTCCATATTAAAAAGCGAGTGGCCATTCACATCCCAAACCAAAACGCTCCATGAGATTGGAAGATTTACCTACATTGGTGCGGTTTCAGGTATCAATGGTAAATATTCCAGTCTCATGGAGTGTGATGGTGAACCTCCCCGGCAAACAGGTCAATGGTTGATTTCTCTCATCCCAGCTCTTTCTCTGGAACTGACCCCAGCTCAGAAAGAAAACAGGACTCATGAAACAAAAAAAAACAAAAAAGACACGCCACGATTTCATAGCGCGTCGCAACAAAACCATCGATGTATTGATCCATCCACCCCTCTGTTTCTAGAAACACACACCAGGGATTTGCATCCCTTGTCCATCTCCCCTTCTGATCCCCAGAACGCGCAACAGGTGGCCGTTCGTGCAGTTCGCGTTTCGCTCCCAAACGCGCGCTCGATCCGCTCGGTCCTTCCAATTCGCCGCCATGGTCGCCGCCAGGCCACCCGCCATGCCCCGCAAGGGACGGGCGTGCCTGACGGGACACGTGCGACCGAGGACGGGGAACGGGTGGGAATGGTGTAGTATGTGTTCGTTTTGTTTGGTGTGGTGTTTTCGGTATACCTGAGTCATAAAGACCCGCGGAAGTTTCAGTTTGGTTCCCTTGATGTGACGTGGCTATAGAGATTTTAGTACTCTTTTGGAGAGATCTGGTGCAAAGACTCAGACTACAGGTGAGCACAGGACGCATTGATCCTTTCTAGCTGAACATAGTACCCCGCTGAAAACTAGCATGGACCCTACAAAGCACTGGTTTGTAGAGGAAAATGGTCTTAAAGGGTGCCATTCGACCCGGGTACATGTGAGTTGACTCGGGAGTGTATACGCATCGCCAGTCCAGTCCAACAGTCATGACACATGCTGCCTGTTGAATAGGTGATCTTCTCTATGCTAATCCGAAGTTTCATTGCTTGTCGAAGAATCCAAACACGATTGCAACACATGATTCCAGCTTTGGAGCATGTTCTACTCATGTTTTTTGTTTTGCTTTGACGATCATGTAATCGCTCGTCAACGATGGATCCAATTGACCCAACACGCCACACAGTTCGCCACTTAGTGGTCTTTGGGAGTTTGGGTGGATGCGTTGCCACCAATCCTCTGACCCACCCATCCACCAAGGGCTCCTCTTCTGGTCGTTGCCAGGGTACGCGGAAACAAAACATTACTTAGCTGCACAAGTGCGGTGATGCAAAGCAAGGTGGTGCATGTGTCTGTGAAAGCATAAGGTGAATGAGGAATGGCCCTCTTGTAGGTTGGGTGGATACCCAAACTACAACCATTTGATATCAATCGGCGACCCCCCGGGTTTAATCTCTGTTAATGAGGATGAGTGTTCCTTTCAGCTTTCCAAACGCGGCTGTTTTCCGCGAAAACGCGAAAACGCAGGTCGCGTCGGGTGGTCTTGACGCCCACGCCTGTCTTGACGGCTCCTGGATCGACATCCGGCGGGGGGAAGTGACACGGTCCACAGTGATCCGAGACCGGTCGCCTCGCCCGCCAGGCGGGTGCGAGCGGAAAAAAAACGTGGGCCCAAAGTCTTGTTGGACGATGCTATTCAGTCCAAACCCATGAGCCCATGAGCTAGTGCTAGATAGTGAACAGTGCTTTGCCACCGATACACATCCAAGTTTCCTGGGCCGAGCTGCCCAAACAGAACAAAAAACACAAGTGCGGGACGCTGGATATGGACGGCAGGTCAAGCTCGTGACGCATCCGTTAGCCTCGGTGTATTTCCTGCATGCCCCTAGTCCTTGGGAAAAGCTTCCTGAAATGAAAGCTATAGAAACCACTGCACTGAAAGCCAAAGAACTGCCTCCATGACTACATGAAGCATGAGTTGAGTTGTAGACCGGAAATCCCATGTCCTCAGCTTTGTTGAAGGGCTGAGGTAATTCTCCTGGAGGTTCTTCATGTGGCAGGATCAGCCAACCCAAATCCATCGAAATTCTCCAGTTTGCCCCGCTGCAATTGATTGCATCTCCTTCTTGGCAAAGCCGAAATGACCGCGGTGGAAACTACCGCCTCGGCCGGGCTGCGGGGTGCACCACTCTCAAAACTGGCGAAGCTGAAAGCATGTTCAGGGCTTCTTGATGTCTGAAGCTTTAACTGTAACCCTCTATGCACTCGGAATCTATGCTGCCCCATTGACCCCACGACAACCACCCCATAGCTCACGGCATGGAGATGCATGGAGATGTAGCTCTGCACGTCACCCCATTCGGTCCATATAGTATGCCAGCCCCATCGTTTGAAGTTCGAAGTCGGGTGGGCCACTTTTGAGGAGAAGTGGCGGCAAAGGGTTGGCATCGCTTGGAGGGTTGGCAGCCGCAGTAGGGTGGACGTCTTCCCGCCAGCCACCCAGATGGTCCACAATGACACCTACGAGTTGGTCATTACATCTCCCGTTTGGCCGTACCGTCGTACCGAACCTGAGGTTTGGTGGGACTGGGGGCCCGACTGCCAGGAGGGTCTAGTCATACCTTCTGAGGAGGTACGACTGGAGGTGTAGGGTGTAGTGTTCAGTTTCTATGATTCTTGAACCACGATGTGATGTCTTTCATTTGATCTATATACTGGGATCCCGAGCACCAACGCGCGCTGCCCCAGCCAGCCACCTGCAACTCAGCCAAGGGATGTAAGGAATGTGAGTGATTTGAAAGAATCACCCATCTTGTGCAAATGTTGATTCCTTTTTTTTTGCTCCCTGTTCAGATTGAGTAAACCATTCGGAAAACTACATACAATCCCAAACACATGTTTGAACATTGTGCCACCTACCTGAGTAAATATGTGTGTTATGTTACATTGATTTCACGGAGTGCTACACTAATTGAACTGATAATGGTGGATAATTATTGCCCTTGGATGGTGTTCCACCATGTATAAAAGATGTCCGATTGGCGCTTCAACATCAAGCAATCAACAGCCTTTGCACCCTTGAGCCGGATGTTGCTGCTCTGGAGGGCTCCGTTGAGGACGGGAGCTCAGCAGGAACCACCTGCGCTTTGGCGGTGGCGGTGACCGGTGGCAAACTTCACATAGCCAAAAGCGATTGGATCATTGGAGCGTAGCAGCTTAGCATAGCTCAGCATAGCTTAACAAACATGTTCTATGTTGGGTGGGGGTTATATACAAGATCTGATCCTAGGATCACTCATCGATCGGTGTGGGACTGTGGTACGAAGGCACTGACTAGTGGGAGGCTAGGATGATCTAAAAAAAAACGAACAACCGCTGGAAAAAGAAAGATGCAACCAAAGTAGATACGGCGATGCGATGGTTCATGAAGGTTCCATGCTATGATGCTAATTGACAATCAACATAAATCAACATAGTCAGGAAACTTGCTTCACTTGAAGAAACCAACTAAATACTGGCATTCACTAGACAGCCGTGAGGAAAGCCGGCGCTCAAGTCCAACATTGGTGAATGCCAGTAGATTGACAACGATGAGTGCCTGCCATGCCCGTAGCAAACATCAATTTCACTTCGAAATATAGTATATTTGCCTAGATAAGTTTTGGATGACAGCAAGTCTCAAGTAAAAGTAGCCCATGTTACATGTTCTCCATGTTCGGCATGTGCTCTACAACAACAAAAAACTATTTTTGCCTGGATCAACATCACAGCATGATTGGCAAGGAGCAAAGCCTTTTAACAATGGAGGTCTCTAGCTAGCTAATTCCATCAACGTGGCGATTCCCCAGCCCTTCAAGAGGCCGTTTTAAAAGATCAGGAAGTCAATCCACGGCAAAATTATGCACCAAATGGATTCCAAAAAGACAAAATGACACAAACATTAACAACACACATCAACAAACAATAAGACAGCCTGAAACCTTAAAGACCTGGTCTTGTTCTTTGAAACGCAGAATGGATCCATGTAAAAAAAAAAAAAACAAAATGAACAGAATCTTCTCGAGAGTTCCGAAACCATCTTAGCACCAAACCGAGACACGACCCATGGGACTCGACACCAACTGATCGGTCTGGCTATGGTCTCCAAACCCAAACGCCAGCCACGCGTCAACAACACCAACTAATCGGTCTGGCTATGCCACTCCTAGACAGATCGTGTCTGGGAACAGTAGAGATCCATTTATAACTAGGCTCTGTATCCAGTCCATACAAATCAAAGGCCCTGTAGCTTTGGATCACTCAACGAGAGTTGAAGCTGATTCCTTCACACACGGAACCACCAAGTCATAATGCATGGTACAAAGACATTTGGACCTGAACACCAAACATGATCTCTCAAAAAAATAACTACCCGGTTTTGCCAAAATCTCTATCACACATATTGGCCACCCATCTCTAGCCAAGCACAAACAGATCTCATCGCCTGTGGAAGTTCTCGAACCTCGGTGTGTCGGGTCTTTTAGGGGGATGGGAATGTGACGCCCCCAAACGCTCCATCTATGCCATATTGACTTACAATTCGGGTGGTTTGGGGAGTCAATGGGGCGGCCTAGACCATCCAGTCCCATTTGTCGTGTCGGGCTTGGATGGTCTTTGTGGCAAGTGACGAGCTTGCTGGGGACTGAACGAACGACGAAACCCCTCTGAACGTTGAACATACGGACATATCTCGGCGGTGAGCCCAACAACAAGCAGTTGCTCCACATGGTAAGTGGTTGGACGTCATTGATTGTTGTGCGCAAGCCCATGCAAACCCAAATAGTGAGTAGATAGTGGCTTCCAAAAGGCTGTAAACGATGTTCCAGCATCCAAGGCCTCACATAGCCTCACTAACAGAAAAAAAATAGCATATTCATAGATCGACCAAAATGCACTCAGGCTGTCAGGGCATTGACACGACATGACTATGATACTATACTCTGTTCATCTCGAAGCTTGATATACTAATACTCCTGACAGACAACATCATATTTTGTATTCAAAAAAAAAACTGTCATGGCCCACATCTTCACTGTCCCTTAGTGCTCCCACCGGAACTCGCGGCACCAACGAGTTTCGGGGCGCCAACTGCAAAAAGCCTCCGGAACCCGTGGAAAGCCCGAGGACCGAGGACGTGGTTGTTTGGTGATCTATAGCCAAAGACTCGAAGTGAAAGGCCTTGGTGACCAGTGGCCGGAATCCATTCACCCAGATCAACATAGATCAGGCAAAACCCAAGGCTCAAGGAAGGAAATCTCTTCTACGCGAACAGGTGGGTCATGAAAATTAATGTTAGCCGCCACCCTGAAACAGTGAGTAAAAAAAGACCTGGTCACCTGGTCTAATTGAACACAACGTGAGGTATTCCTGCATGCTTTAATTCAGTTTCGATGTTCGCTCCGACCATCTCCCTATGAAAAGCCCAGGCCACTGTGACCATCAAACCAAAGAAGCGTTGAAGGCATCGGAAGGCATCGTCCCAAACACGACACAAAGGGTCATGTGTACCGACATTGACCCCCCAAAACTCCAATGCAAATATGGCATGTCTGGTTTTTTGGAAGAAAAGCAAAAAGGGAGTCGGCAACATCCCTAAACTCAGTGCTTGGAACAGAAGAGTTCTTCAGAGGCAGCCAACCCTCAGCCAAAGGACTGGTTCATCCCGATACTCTCATTCTCTTCAAGTGACTGTTACAACACGTTCGACAGTGCAAAGAGGCCCTCAACCTCTCCACTCCCGCCTCGGCCGGCTGCTGCCAAAGCCACAAGGGCAAAAGCCTATAGTCAGAATGCGCGGCTGGACTTGTGGCAAGTAGACCCCGATTGTGAAAGCTAAGACGGCTCATGGCAAGCTAGTTGCTCTCATGCCCAGCCCGGCCCATTCCGAGCTGGATTCAGATAAACAGTTTAGCCTATTCCGAATCAATTCCGAGGCCTGCCCTGGATTCAGATAAACAGTTTAGCCATATTTAGCCTTCTATTCCGAGGCCTATTTATGCATGTCTCGCTCCCAACATACCTTCAAAATCGATTTAACGACCTCCCACGCCTGCGCTGCGGTTCTGATCGACACACCCGTCATGCCTGGAAGAGGCCGGTAAATGCCGGTAACACTCGAAACCCAGTCGATCATGGAGCTCAAAGGACCCAAGTGGATGCACCGCATTGATGCCACCACTGGGTCCTGGAAAAGCAGCTTCTTGAGCAGATCTGTTTGATCTGTGAAGTGCTTACAAGCACGGAACTCAACCCGCCATCGATCAAATACCCTCGAGAAAATGCCATGACTGCAATTGCAAAGTCCTCCTATTTGCCACACCCTGTCATGATGGCTGCTGTCAAAAGTACCAAGCCCCGCGCAATCCTGCAGGATTCCACTTTTTGGTGCTTCTTGGTATACAAGTCACGGTTCGGAAAGCCCAGTTGCTGTCAACAAACCTGTGTTGGAGGGTCCAACCGGTCCAACTCATGAGCTATGATTGAACATACTGGCTAGAGATGGCTAGAGGCTTGCATTTTTGTGTTTTGGTTTAATGAAGCTGATTGCAAAAGGGATCCCGGTAAAATGAATGGATGAATTGCATCAATGGAGCTTCAAACGGCGACCTTTCGTTCCTTCACGATAGGTCGACCAAAGCAAGCAACACCGAGCGACCTTTACCAGAAACATGACAGTGCTGACAAGTGCGGTGGATAGAAAGGTATTGGCAAATCAGTGGCAAAGAACGGACGAACTCCGCAACTCCCCACTGTCAGTCCGGCATAACAACTCGCTCTCGCAGGCCTGACCGGCCCCGCGCGCACCCGCCAAAACTCTATTGACTTGGCCCTGTTGATCCTCTGCGGACAAAGACTTGATCCAAAGCACCAGGAGGATCCGATGGAGTCTAGATTCTTCCTCATGAGGCTAAGGTAGGAGCGCTTTCGAGTGTGAGTGAACCCACCAACTCAAGCGCTCATGTTCCCAAAAAATATAGGTTTACTCAAGCTGCGATCTATCGATACATGCAGAGGACACCCATCTTTGCAGCACATCGTCGGGGGTCCGGTGCCTGCTGAACCTCTGAAACCAGTGCCGTTTCTGCACGGGAGTGCCATGCTGAAACCACGGTACATGCGGTACAGCCGTGAGCGCCGGTTGTGCCGTTTTTGTGCCGTTTTGTGCCGGGACGGTGTCATCCGAGTTGGAGCTTTTGATCCATCTTCAGGCTTGTCAGTTTTCAGGGTTGCATCACTGCCAGGCCCATCAGCCATGCATAATGTCTATTTAATAATGTCTATATGTATGTGATATTATGTTGTATACTACTATACTACATATATAACATAAATAACTATAAATATATATAGATATATACAGTATATATACCAATCCGTCCTCAGCAACTCATCATCCAAACTAATCTGGATGTGGATTTCGGAAGAGCGCCCTGAGATGCCATCGCCTGTACCAAGGGTTCCAAGAACATTCCACACTGGCCTGGCGGGCAGGAGCCTAATTTAGCTAAATGGTGGGGAAACTCCTCCACGAGTTGAGCATCAATTTGAAGACAACACACTCATAAATAAATATACTATAGTATATAGTATATATTATATATGTTGTTTGCTTTATTATTACAACTCCGAACACATCCCTCCGGTCATCCGCAACTGGAAACTAGGACTCCGACGGTTCGCTGCGTGTCTCCTTTTTCTGCACCGGGACCTTTGTCAGTCGATCATCGATTACGAATTGACGCCGGTTCTCCTGGAACCAGGAGCCCGGAGCCCAGCCTGCACTGAGTTCCGCAGCCAAATGCAAGCCAAGTGCGGGATGGTCTTGCTCTCACTCACATGCCCAACTTGGAACAAAATAGAATCTTAAATCCTATAAGTCCTAAGCTTCCCAATATATGTTGCACAGTTGCCAAGGCTCATGTAACTTGTACATCACTGGCATCCTTCTTTGCTCCCGAGGGATGGACAAAGGGAGTTTTTGGCCATCCACACAGCCATGCATTGGACAGCGACAGTTCAAAAAAACTCGACGATGGCGTTGGCTCGTCAGTGGCAAGGCGCCTTTGACTAAGGTCGGTTCCACCCCATGGTACGCTTGATGTCACCTTTTGGTCTTGAGGAGTTAGATGTTCTACAGGAGTTAGATGTTAGTTGTTCCGGGACGAAAACATCTAGCCGGAACCTCTGAGAGTCCATCGTCCAGATTTGCCACGTTCGATCGTCCCTTCTTCGCCACGTTCGATCGTCTTCTACGCATGACTCGGAGAGCCGATCTCCCAGTCTTTCCATGCAAATCGCGCATTGTAGATCCCTATATGACATCCCATGGCATGCAACGTGTGGGGCAGTGTTGGTCTATGATGTCTATGTCATCTGTGTCAAAGGCAAACGCCCATTTGGATCTACAATGCTTGCAAAAAAACTCTGGAGACTACCTGGGCTGAATTTGGTCGTCAACTTGGATTTGAAGGGGATTCACCCACAGGGAAAATACAAAATCACCTTGAGCAAAACTAGGTCAACATCAACAACTTTGGACTGGGCCTTAGCATCCAGGTCCTTCGGACGTATATAGCATGGCAACAAAGCATCGGCACTCAGTTGCGCAATAGTAAACAAGACTTTTCAAAGCCAACCCTTGGCATGGTCATAATAGTTCATCCAATGTTAGCAACCCTCAGACAGGACGTCCTTCAATTGAGCTTCAGCAAGGCCATGGAACCCTCCCAGCAATCGCAGTTCACCGAGACCCAGATGGTCCGCGGTCCGCAAGTACTGTAGATTCCAGCCCGATTCCTGGGTAGGTTGTTCTTTATAGGATGTACTAAATGGAAGGGCTGCTACAAGTAGATAGAAAAGGGACCCAAGTCATCTTGCTACAGTGACTCAATGCCAAGTAGAAAAGTTAATGACCTTTCTGACAAGTGTTCGACATGGTTTCTGTCTACTTGACTTGGGGAGGAAGATGTATGCGAAAAAGGAATACAACCTTTTGCATCCTTTTGCCACATACCTGACTGTCAGAAAATGCTTTCCAGCCCAGCTCGTCATCTAGACGTGATCCCTCCACACTATTGCCGGCGAGGCAGGCCCACTTCACATGCGTGTACCTCATGCTTAAACGGCAAGCCCGTGTGACTCACTCACACGGAATGTAAACAAAGATCCCCTAGACCCTTTTGCACAGGACCCTTTCTCGCAAACTGGTTGTTTTTGTATTGTATGTATGTGCCATTACTTCATGTTGTACAAGATGTGGTTCAGTTCAGCAGGGCACCTTTGGATCTACTTTGATGGCTCGCCTCGCCAGGATGGTCGAAGCATCCTTTCATCAGAGAACCACGAGATACTTTTCATGTCTCGTGACTCAAGTGAAAAAAAACAAGAAGGGTTTTGATCCCATCCAAGATCTGCTGACCTTCAGCAGTAACTTCCCAGTTGATCCAGCCATATCCAGCCTTCCCTTCCAGTCAATCCACATGTTGCTGGCATGGCAGCAACATCCCCGCAGAAAAGAACAATACACCAAACTCCCGAAACCAAGCCATGCTGCTCCCGTGCTTGGCCCAGCGAGCGGCAACTCGACGAAGCATCGGGTGTCCATGCAGGTGTCCATATTGAAAAGGGATACGCATGTCCCCCCGTATAGTAACCATTTAAGTTGTAGACGAGCAAACTACAACACTCCCTCTCCGACTCACTTGCATGGAATGTGGAATATGGACCCTTGGAATCCCTTGGACGACAAGTGTCCTTTACGAACACAGTGGGCCATCCACTTCCATGTGATGTGTCCGAGTGTAAACCCATTGGCTGGAGGGACTCCCATGGGCTCTCTACACACCATCGCCCGCCGAGCCAGGCCTTTGCAGCAAAGCGCAGGGAGGAGAGGGTTTCGGGAAGATGTTGGCAGCACATGGAGACGTTCACGAACATCAAGGCCTGCATGAAAAAAAGAAGCGTGTCCGACCACCAGCACCCGTTCTCGCCAAGTTGTGGGGTTGACCTACAGTGCCAGGCCATGGTGTTTCATCTACTTTTACTTCCACCAAGGTGCTGTGCACCCAAATATGATTAAAACCACAACTTCATTACTCTTCATGAGTGATGTAGGAAACATCTAAATATCACACCGGTGTGTAAGCTAAATTCATGGACTATAGCTTGTTCATCCCAGACACACGTTTCGCTATGCATACTATGCGTCGACGTTTGAAGCCATGACAGCATCCAAATTCACCGCTTGAAGAGGTCCCAAACCATCCATGCATGGAATATACATTTATCACATGTCTGACCCATCCATGATGGCGCATGTCTGACCCAGTCCCATGGAGATATATGCAGTATAATATTATAGTTCCAAGGATGTGGCAACAAAAACCATCCAATCAGCGGCCGTCCACATCCTTGGACTCTATGAAGTTCACCATCGACAGAATGGCTCGATACGCAAGCTCGATCAGTCACCTGGATACCATGATGGTGCTTGATCTACCTTGTATGACTTACTTCTTTAAGTTTGTTTTAAGTGTTTCTTTTGCACTTGAGGGACTCAAGCCATGTGGATACCTTGCTGGAATGAAGGATGCTCGAGCAGTGTGCAGCCCAATGAATAAAATGCTCTCACTATTGCAAGGTACTGCCTTCATATGCACTGTGTGATGATCGGACGTGCAGTGAAGTCATGAGCTACTTGTGTTCATCCATGAAGGGGCTAGACCGAAAACAAAACAAACAAGCAAAAAGGGCTTCCCATGATGAAATATGATGAAGCATGCTCTTGAAGAAGCACATGAGAATTATCTAACATGAACTTCCGGCACGTACAACACTTCGTGCAACTCACCGGAAGTGCGCTTTCAATCACGACCCTCACGACCTTCCGGGTGCCTCCTCACCTGGCCCACCACTCGGACCGTTCGCGCCGTCTGCCTTTGAGTCTCCTCCCAAGGAATCTTTCAACAGCATGGTGAGGCGACTGTTGCGGTAGGGGATATGACCTGCAAGAAGATGGATCAGTGAAAGAGACGCGCATCTGGGCTCTCGGGATGGCGATATAATTGGCAGTGTGTGTCAAACACATTCTTTATGCAAGGTTGCCTGGAATTATTGGTGCCTTTGTAGACTTTGTCGCCATGGATTTGAGGTCCATATCGATTGTGCGTTCCAGCATCCAAGATCACCTTCACTACGAAGAACACAGTAAAGACACCATAACTACTAGCATGAGCAAGCCCCACACGCTGGACACACAACATGGATCCACGGACCGCTCCCCGTGTCTTAGCATCAAGTCTACGGTCATCCGATGGGTCGGATGTCCAATGGAGACTCTGGCCTTAACGGATCAACACCATGAAACACCCCAAAGGTCACTGGCCTTTTCAAGTGCTCAGCTCTTTTTCGGCTTCTCTTCAGCTTCTCCGACCCCCACGAGCCACGGGCACCCAGCCGCTGGACTCTCCGCTGACTGGTTCTCCATGCGGTACTGAGACGGTGAAGCCATGTGAAGAACAGAGACGGTGAGACGAACCGTGCGCAACTCCGGTGTTGCATCGGCCGCAAAGTGCGAAAGTCAGGTCGAAGGCAATCCAAGGTGGTGGCCCTGCAAGCTAAGAACAGAACCAGGAGCTACCTGATCTTCCAATGCGCAGATGATGGGCATCTTCCAACAACTCCAGGAGCTACCAAATCTTCCAATGCACAGATGGGCATCTATAAGCAACTCCAGGAGCTACCAAATCTTCCAATGCACAGATGGGCATCTTCCAACAACTCCAGGAGCTACCACATCTTCTAAATGAAGGTTGCCTCTCTATGCCTCGCAAGTCCAAAACCTCTTGCGAAGGCCCTGCAGCTCGCTGTGCAGAATCTGCTGCTTGGGGTCATGGATTGGACGGCAAGGCCCGGTCTTCCGATCATGGCATTGACAAAAGTCCTGATGAGCCTCGGCGTTTCAGGAGGAAGGGGCTAGAGCCCGGGGGTGGTGGGACTGAAGAACCGTTAACTGGACTGTTCGAATGTATCAGGCGAGCCGGATGTACCTGGAAGATGCTTCATCGACTTAACTGTACCTGGACTTTCAGCATGAGAGCAAAGATACCAGTTTGCAACTGTTGCGTCTGGTAGACTTTTATGTAATTTATATCAGTCCTACTTTTACTGATAGCAGGACTCTCAGGGAAAAATCCATTAGAATCCAAGTCCAGCTTCTGCTCACGGGGCGGGACATGTCTGCTGGACTCCTCATGACTCCTCAACTCCTCGTCTCTTGAACAGTCGATGTCGCCGCAGCAGTTGAGTCTGTTTTTGATTGATCACCTCACGATGATTTCGGAAGCTCTGAGGAGTCAATAGGCTCGCCAATAGGGCCCAACTGCCCCAAACCCTTGGGACTTGGATTACATGACTTCTCGCGTTCCCCCGCAGTTGGCAGCTCCATCTTCCTCAATCCTATCAGCCCAGCCGCGTACGGCAGCTCCATCTGCTTCACCCTGGGCTCAGCACCGATGCGCCAGGTGCTTCGATCTTCCTGCGGAACCGATAAGGACGGACTTGCAATAATAACAGCCAGCTGTTTGGTCTTTCGCCTGCTATTGAATAGCATCCAGCAAGTTGAACCGGCAACTGACTTGAAGATTCATAAGCCAGCCAGCCCAGTTGAGTTCTACACTTCTACACGTCTCCCAGCAAGTTAGCAGTATTCCCTTCAACCTACCTGGACCTACCTTTTCAAACCGAAGGCACTGGTTCAGTCCGGCCTCACAGTGGCTAGGTGGCACGGCATTGTCTTGGATGCAATAAAGACATTCTGTGACCATCATGGGCACCATCATTATGTAGCTCCAAGCATCTACATTCCGAATATCTACAGTCCAAGACCCTGTAATGAATGTGGACTCTGGATTACTATCCCCCTCAGACGGATTGTAAAACCTCTACATGATGTAATTCGGGTTGACACTATAGAGGAAGAGAGATCGAATTCGTCTACATGAAGTCATCAGGATTCCACTGGTCTCGGACGTCTCCTCCCAGAGCGCCAAAGCCAGACCCAACGAGCGCACGGCATGGTCGCCCCAGCGGTGGCGAAAGAAGCCCTCCATGGAATCCAAAAAGTCAAAGTAGTGCCTCAGGTCAGCGGTCCAGTTTGTTGTTTGCTATATCATGCATGCATATATATTATACATTAATTATAACTAATGATACATATATTGTATATGTGTGTTGATTGTTGCATATTACAGGCAATGTATATATATATATACACATGTCCTCAATAGGTCCAATATGTGATTGACGCACTAGTGACACTCTTTTTTCATCAAGCGTTTTTTCTTGGCTTGTTCTTTCTTCAAAAGCACATTCCAAGAGATATTCTAAATGTAGTCCTGATTGTGGTTTCTTCGGCAGTGGTCAATCGAGTCCAAATGTCCAATCAAAGTGCAGGAGAAGAAAAGATATGAGTGATGGACGAGACATCTCTGGCTCGAGGGATCCTAGATTTGATATGATTTTATTCTGCTTGCTCCAATCTTCATCATGGATTGACCTCAAAGATTGGAGCAAACATAAAATCAGAATAAATCAGATGTTCATAGATGTTCTTCCTCTCCAATCCTCATAGATTCACCTCAAAGAAGAACACATCCTCATCTAAAGATCGATCTTCAAACATCGCCTAGACGGACATCATCCAGTCCAAGGAGCCGATACCGCGCTTTGCGGAAGAAGGAGAGCCGCAAGACTTCGCCTGGGACTGTGGCCGATCCACAGTGACTAACGGGTGTGTATCATTGAAATTGAAATAGGGAGACCAATCAAAGGGGGGGTTCTTTCTCTCAAGGGAGTCGTTGCCGGCTTGGTGTCCCTTTTTGAGCTACACAGGCTACACAGTTACACATTCCCACTTCCACTTCCAGGTCTGGGAGCGGCAGTCCGACCGACCAGGCCAGGCTCGTTGATCTGAAGTTCGCGGTGAATATGCCAGTCCATGGTATCTGTGATTTTGCTGGCACTGTTGATGAAGCCCAAAAAAAACTTATGGAGGATGTAGTTGGAGCCATAAACTGTTGAGAAAAATAACAATATTGACAATAATATTAGTTGCTCATGGTCATCTTTTTGGACTGGCTCAACTGTCACAACATCACTGCACCAGGCCACAATCAGTCATCAGCACATTGTAATTCCATGCAGGCATCCTTTTCAGGCCTCAGTTTGTCTGGAAAACCATGCCGCAGGCACCAGCAATTTGAATGCCATCAAAGCGATGCCTTTCACATCTTATTGTTGGTGTTCGTTTCGACTTGCATGCATGGTGGGGCAAGGAACTGCGCTACTCACCTGAGTAAAAAGTCTAACTGAGAACAAGAAAATGTCCCAGGATGGATATGGATTCGGATGGATCGTGTTTTGCACCTGTTCTGTCTGTTGGATGGTCCATTCGGACCCAGGGCCGGTTTGGTTCGGCCCGAAAGTCCGCAACACGTATGGAACATCCCTCGTATTGGATGCACAGAACCGGCGACCGTCACAAGATTTGACCGTATCAACAGGCGGATGCTCAAGAAGTAGCAAGCTTGTGCATGACAAACATATTAATGCCAAGACTTTGGTTGCAACGCCCTGAACTTACTGATTAATCAAATGAACAACAACTAAGGCAACTTACCGCTTGCTCTCTTTAAATCGAGAAAAACAAAAACTTCCATCCCTCAAAAACATGAAACCCTATATCCATCTATATATATATACCCATCTATATCCTAACCCAAAATCTGACAGGTTATACCTTTTCGATAAGTGAATGGCCAACTTATTTCTATTTCTCACACAGTGAAACCAAGGCGGCAACCCTGGTGGGTGCTCGCCACCTGGAAAATCCTGACACCACAGCCTACATCGACGCCACCTATTCGGTTTGTTAAATTCATCATGCTGGGAGGCCATTGGAGACCAAGAACTTGGAGATGAAGTGCGATGTCTCTGCCCTTGCGGCCAGGGGTGAACTCTACGGGAAAGAACCGACGATCCGGTCGACGATCGGTGATCAATATATAAAACCAGAAGCTGGAAAGCTGGAATTGTGCACTCCCCACCCCTACAAGGGTTCAACCACACTCCAGCAAGCTGGCAGGTGCGGACAAAGCATTCCCAGTGAATCAGTGCATGAGGAACGCCAGAAGCCATGCCGCTGCCGAAGCCCTGAGAAATGCCAGTTAATACATAAGGCAAACCGTGACTCGTATCCTGGCCACCATGTGGCACCCGGATGCTTTTTTTTCTCGGCATGAAGTGTCCAACCGTGGATGGCATCCCCATTGCAGGCATAGGTTGCCCATGGATTCCCTTGAATATCTAGATTGCTGTTCCTCACAGCACCCACTGAACTTGGAGCAAACATGGCTGACATGGCCAGTCCTCCCGTCAAATACTCGAGCTGGGGATGTCGCAAAGTGATTCCGATGTACAAAGAATTGAGACGACTCATACCTGCGTACCGATCCATACCTTCGAAGGTTTGGTCTCGTTGTTTGGGACTCCAAGCTCTAGTTTCTTCTCTCTAGATTTGGGGTCACTTAACCAATCAGATCTCGTTTGGACCCATGACCTCAATGGAAGGGACAGTCCTTGCGACACCAGACAGGAGACTGGCAACACAGCAACCCCAAGAGATTCCAGAGTATCCAAGCTGCCTCTTGAAAGAGAACACCTTTTTTAGTCAAGGCATGCTTTCACCATGTCCTGGCCATTCCTCTTGACCCAACAAAGCTGCAATCGCATGAAGCTGCAATCACATGAAATCACCATTCAATCCTCTATGCCTGCATGATATGGATACAGTGGATCTAGTCCCCTAGCACCGCCCCTCGCCCCGCCAAACCGCCCCGCCAGTCAAACCGCCCCGGCTTTAGCGGCCTCGATCCGACCGAGCCGTTCAGCTTCTCGGACCTCATCATCTTGTTTTTTTTCTTTTCAGTTCACTAACGCAACTTGACTGAAAGATGTAAACAAAAGAAGTAAGTTGCAAGTCAACGACTTTCAGCCACTAACATCTTCAGTCTTCAACATGTGCTTAAAAAGTTGAAGATGTTGAAGCACATGTCCTTCAACAAACTGCCAGGCATGCATTCCAAAGGCCATAGATCAATGTGCTCCTGACCGACACATAGAAGACCAATCGAACTGTTTCAAATAGTATAACATGAAACGTGAGTAGATAGTAATTCATGCAGGGGTGTGGGTCAATAGTCTGTTGGTCAGCGTTAGATTTTCCTGCCGGAGCACGATTTTTCTGAACTGTGACCCAAATTCCACCTTTGCATCATTTGAACATGCTCGCTCCAAAGCTGACATTCAATCTGGAAGAACATGTTTAGGCACGGGCATGTCATGAGATGTCATAAGTCTTCCCAACCCTTGAAGGGAGGTTTCACGTTTCACATTGCAACCCTTTTCTCTCCGGAAGTCTCCGGCAACGCTGATGAATTTGAGTTTGGGAGTCCTTCATGGCGTAGATCATGGTGTAGTCCCAAAGCTTTCCTCAGGATTTGCTTGCTAACAGGATCATGGAACATTCCCTGAACTCGAAGCAAAGGCCCATGAGTTGCAAACAGTCAGGAACCAGAAAAAACAAGGCAAACCTCCTTTGGTGCAAGAGAATGACAGGGCCCCACAGAAACATGTCAAAATTATTCCACAATTGAGGATTTGGGTGAGGTTTGTGGAAACTGCGAGGCAAGGCAAGTTTCGACACACACAATCTGCAGTCCGCAATCCACAGCCCAGAACGTTTAAAAAACGATAAACAACATGACAATGAGGTTGTTGTCTTGACCAAAAAGAGTACCATACCTGAGGTTTTCTTCATCAAGCGATTGTGATTGTCCAAGTTTCCCGGCTACTCGAACTGACATATTAGGCAGCCTGATCGATGAATCAAATGCAACCTGGTCGAGCATCGTGGAATAATTTACCAAAGGGATTAATTTACCAATATATATATATATATGTATATTTCTGGTTTTATATTGTTTATTCTTAGGGATTCTCAAGGATCCATACATCCTTAAATAATCATATATATATATAGTATAATTGAACGAAACTATGATTATTCAGGATGATTCAGGTGCACTCTGTCTCCCACAGCCCAACACATCCTGACAACCATGCTTCCCCCCAAAGAAGATCCAGAAACCCACCATTTTACGATCAGCATGGGGTGCAAAAAACTCCAACCATCTCCAAACCACATACCAAAGAAGTACTGCAAGCACAGAAAAAAGGGAGAGGGAAACAAGCTGTTGTTTGGGGAATCACTCCGTTGACATCTTTTGACACAACATCATGTGTGCCGTTTCCATGAACAATTGCTTAGAGTTTGAAGATGCTTCAAGTGTTGAGTTTTAAGTGCTATTCAGTGTTGATCCGCCTTCATCTTTGCGCGCCAGAACAGAAGCCCAGCAAGTCTACGGCAAGTCTATAGAGTTGTTCTTTTCACCAGAAACTTCCCCCCCTACTTCTTCCACATCAAACACCACTTAAAGGTGTATTGCGCAATGAATGGCTCTTTCGCATCCAACCCGCCAGGACAGAAAGCGTCGGACCGAGGCGGGTGACGTGGAGGTCATGTAGGACCTCAGGTCGACACATCGTCTCCGTCAGGCCACGGACGACGTGTGAATCAATTCGTGGCCCGTCGTCACGGGTGTGAGAAGGAGTGGCCCGGACTGCACTCGCACACGTGTGAGATTTTATTATTATTTTTTTTTTTTTTTTCGGACGGAGACATTGTTGTGGGTTTGGAGAAGGTACGACTGGATCCCGATAGGGAGCATTAACTCCTGGAACTATTGATACATTGACTTTCTTGTACCCAGTCCAAGCTCCATCATAGGGGCCAGCAGAACTGATCAAACCTGTAAAACAAAGAGTTGACATATCAAACTGACTGCAGACTGTGCAGGAATCACGTGTCTTCAATCCTATATACATGTCTTGAAATATTTGTAATCACGATCATTCATTTTTAACACGCAACGGCAACGGATGAACGTTTAATCTCCTTAACTAGCCGTCTCAGCCTTCCTTCCACGGATGTTGCTTGGCTTAATTATACAGGTGTTACTCAACATGGACCAATCAAGGTGAACAAACGGAGTTTCATAATGTTTCATATACGTATCCCACTATCAATCGGATCTGACAACATTCACCCAAGCAAACCCCATCCCCATCACTCGGCTTTCCCAAAAACGACCGGTGCTTTGCAGCGCGATCGTGATCAGATGAACCAAACTGAGTGGCCAAGACATGACGATGTGGGAGTTCTGGTGAAGCTCCAGGAAAGGATCCACCTTCAAGCCGAAGGGACCCTAAAGTGGACCCCGCTTAGGGACCCGCCCGGCGAGCTGGTTGGCATTCTTCACCTGAAAAGGTCAACAAATGTCACACCAGAGGGTGACATCGCGGTTACAACGATATTACCCTATACTTCAATGTCTTTTACACAACCAGCGTTCGTCCGTTCGGTTCGTCCCAAGGGTTCACCCAAAAACCCACCCACCAAAAACTGTCAAATTCGTCCGGTGATCGGTCGAGTGAAGAAGGGCTGGGCGCCCTTCGATGTTTGGCCCCAAAGTGTGCGCGGATGGCGAGGTAGATATTCTTGAAAGCTCCCGTTTGGGATCCAGTCGTACCTCCTCAGGTGTTTGGACCCTCCAAACCCACCCGGGCCCCCCAGTCCCACCTTCTCAGAAGGTACGACTGGAGCCCTAGGGGCTGGGTACGCCACCCTTCCCATTCAGCCTTGACTTGGGACGGAAAATGGCTGTCGCTGTCCAAGGACCACAAGTAGTCCTGACAAGACTCAGTTGGGCTGACGGGGAGCAGAAAAAAACATGTTGAATCGCCCAGCTGCCAGCGAAACCATCCATCCCATTAACATCAAAATGCACACTTCCAACATGGGAACAACATGAAACAAATGCTTTGCGTACAAATTGCACAACATGTGATAGCTGATGCAAATTGAAACACACAAACATATTCAAAGTAAATGATATCAAATGGCAACATGGAAACACGTGTCTTGTAGATGGAATCTGGAACGTTTGAGTACCGCACAACCACCTGCGCCCAAGAGAAACTTGCTTGAGGAAATGCCACAGGCAAGCTGTACATGGGAGATCCAGCAGGCACATAACAGCAACTAAGCCGACCAAATTGGGCTGCAAAGGGAAGAACATATTCTACCGAAAAGACGTTCACGGAGCATGCTCTTGGTCTGTCTTCTAAGGAAGATTCAGGGATCCCCAACTAAAACACACAGATCATCATCTACCCTCCCTCAAACAATCATGGAAGCTGGGCAAACCCCCCTTGTAGAGGACAAGACTGGTCTTCCAGGGGCCCGGGCCGAACTGTTCCACGTAACCATGATTGTTTCAGGGAGTGTAAGTGGTCTTCCACACATGGAATCATGTAATCCTCCGCTCCCACAGTCCGAAATCCTGCGACTAAAACAGCTGTAAAACATCCCCAAACTCTGAAGTGGTGCCGGAGTTCTTCCCTCGGAAACGCCCCAAAAAGCAACTCCAAGGGTCAAAACCTTGCACTGCAGGATGATCGAAGAGCGGCTGCGAGCGGAAGCGGGACTGAGCCATGTATCCTGAATGAAACGGTTCAATGGTGCCAGACTCTTGTAGACTCAACTATCAGAAAGGCTCTACCTGGTTTTGGGCAACCTGGGTCACTAATTCAATCTTGTTACAATCACTCGCTACGACATCATGCACCAAGATGTTCTGTGGGGTGGTCCAGCAAGCACAGCGGAATGATCCACTGGATGTCCGTACCTCCGCTGAAAATGAACAAATCAGCTGATTATATAGATGGCCTATTGAGAGATGTTTATCTACCTTGATGCTAGGCTTGGGTCCGCTCATGTCCGATTTAAAAAATAAGAAACACATCACACATCTTTGCCTCAGCCCAGTGACCCAATCCAAAGCTGCTGTGCATCTGTGCCTTTGGCAGCCACTGCTCTCCCACCGAGAAGAACCAAATCCGCTGCAGACTCGCAGCCCGGAGCCGTTGGCGGCTTTGCGAGGACAGTCCATCATGGAAAATGAGCACCTCAGTCCGTTCGCCGATCTCAAAGAGTTCAGGATGTGGCAAGATTTATCCATCGGTTCATTTATGTCATGAGTTCAGGAGTTTATCCATGGTTGATCCATGGTTGGTCCATTATTAGGCTATGACATGCTATGACCTGTCATGAGGCTTGTCCACACACACATGGCACCCATTCCTTGTCTCTACAACGTAACCAGCCGCTCCCGCATCGCTCCGCGTGGTCCAAAGAATCGGACATGTTCCCATGTGGAGGGACTGGATGGCATGGTTGAAGAAGATGTCGAATCCATCTGAATCCAATTCCAGGGCACCGGGTAGTCATGCTTAGCGTTGAAGGCTTTGAAAAGACCTGATGGCCAAATGGCAGTGGCTGAGGGATCTTGTCCCTCATCCTGTTTCGTAAAACGAAAGCATTGAACAATCTCTTCAGAGAAGTATAAATCCCAAAGCAGCAACAAGCAAGCAAGGGGCCAACACAATACTAGTCATGTTCCCGCGCACGATGATCAGTATCAACAGTTTGGGTCAGCTGATGCAACGATGCCTTCCATGAATTGGCTCAAGCAGCACGATCCTCACCACTCTGACTAGCTTCGCTCTCTGTAGAGATCCCAACCAATCCGACCAGTGTATCTTACACAGGTTCGTCACAGGTCCGTCACCGGACCCTAAAGGACAAAGGAAACCCAGCGGACATGGTATGAATCTCATTGAGCCCAACGGCCCGTCCGCTGGACATGAAGAAAGACCTATATGGATTCAACATTTCACCGCTATATATAGAGGTTTTTCTTTTTCTGCCCAACAAGGTCCTATAAAACGATTCCGACCCATACCATCCCATCCCATCCCATACCCCTTACCCCATCTGGCTGGATGACTCTTGAGGCTGAAGATGAGCTCTTGCAAATGCCTCAGCGTTTCGGGCCACGAAATGGCCACTCCAATGGCCTGAAGGCCTTACTTGTCTTGCGATCCGTCTTCTGCCTAAATTGGATGAAACGGTTTAGAATGAGCGACACATCAAAACAAACACATCAAATGACGAATGATGTTGAACCCTCTTCCTTTTTGAATCTTATTGAACTGTGCTCCTCTGTGCGATGTTTCTTCGCTCCAGACGACCTAGTGGATCCAGACCGCTGCGATGATGACTGGATCTCTGACACCGCAGGGCTTGCTTTGGGTGACTGGTCTAGCACTGGCTAGTCGAACCATGCTCCAAATCCTGAACTTGAGTGAATTTTGAAAAAGTGCCAACGACTTGAAACAATGCTGGGCCCTGTTGTATTGAGAAGTCAACGCCTGTTTGCTGCATCCTACAAACATGTAACCCGACACGTTCTTTGCGAAGCCTAAAGCAGCGCTTCGCTAAGCTGCTCCGGAGTGTCGTCCACAATGTAGTGGATTGCAGCCTGACCCGTGGGGAAGCAGTTCAAGCTGTGAAGAGCCAACAAAAACTTTCCACATAGTTAAATGACCTACAGGTGACCTACCACATCTGAATAATGCAGACTCTTGATGAATCAAACTCGCCATATGAAGAACCTTTAGAATCCAATTGGGTTTTAAAAGAAATATAAACACCGAGTCTACAATACCGGTAGACATAAAAAAGAAACGATGATCTCCCCAACCCCATCGATTCTCGGGCTTCATCAACCCACAACCGATTCTGCGCCGTCGGTCGGGGGCGGTGATGGCGATGCTGACGGTGCCTGGTAGGGCCGTAGATGTTTGCCCACGGAGGTCTCTTGACAAAGGAGGCCCTGGTAGGGCACCAGGCACTCCTCGACGTAAGGCAGGGGTGAAAAGAACGTGGCGGTTGGGAGGACCTCCCTGGGACATGGGACTGGATATGGATAGTGTTTATTTTCAGAAATACAAACCAGCTGTTTTTTCTTGCAGCACAGCCAAACAACTTTGGGTGGTGCTGGCGTTCTGTGAAGTCTGTCTCTCTTGACATGCTCTTGACGGTATATTGTTGTCCAGAACTGACAAAACTGGAAACATCGCTAGCCGCTTAAAATACAAACACAACTGACAAACAAGCCTGGACAAACCAACCAAGAAACTAAGCAACCAACACAAACAAAAAACAAACAGAAACTCTTCCGAGAGTCGCAATCCAGCGATGTACCTTCAGCCGCAACGGAGGCGTTTTGCATGAAGGATCTACTTGGACATCCTTCGAGACAAATAGGTGCATCCAATTATAAAACAGATTAGTATATATATCGTATACATAGTATATAATCATGATATAGTCAATATACACAAACTGTGTACAACTCCCAGCCTCAAAGATTGAAAAACAACTGCACTCTGCTGGGAATGTATATACACATTATGGCTACGGGTACATCTAAGTCTCAGTCTCTTCTGCCGGCCTGGGCCGCAGAGTGCGCGAGAAGCCAACTCTGCTGAAGGCAGTAGCGCTCCAGTGGCGCTTTCCAACCCAAAAATAAATTTGGACCTTGGAGGAAGGACAAATTTGTGGGTGTTGGTATGCAGTTGGTTGGTCCATTGTTGCTTGCTTGCTTGCTTGGCCAGCGCAAACCCTTGTGACCTCTGCTGTTGCCTCCAAAAAGTATAACGCGGAAATATGTTTGCATTGGAGAAGCCCAACGGTGATATCTGAAAGCGCAAAGGAGGCGATGGGACATGTGCGGCGATTCCAAGTGAGGTGGCATGTCATCAGGTGGTGACAATCAATCGATGCATGTCATTTCCTTTATTATCCATCCGTGCAAATAGTATATAAAAAGGTTGCATCAACATGATTCATGCCTGGGGCCTTTGTGCATCTAGGCGGCAACGGTGAGCAAAACCATCCTGAGCAGTGGAATCAATCTAATCAATCCACAGTGATCGTCTTGACGGCAACATACCACCTCGTATTAACATACCCTAGAAAACAAACCCAAAGGAATGCATAACATGCAACATATACACATAATTCAACTTAAACAAAGTTGCATTCTTGGACCAGTTTCTGAATATGAGTGAATGTTTCCATGTTGCCTTTGGACAAATTGGATGCATCCAGAAGTTTCCCCGTGACATCCCGAAGATTCGCCAAGAAGCCTTGACGCCATGCATCCATCTCATTGGTGGCCGGAAACAACGCGTCAAAGGCCGTGTGCACATAAACCTGTCGAAAGCGGTCAGAACACATGGCTTCGCTGCTTCGCCCATGTCTCCTGTCTCCAGTGAACTCATCAATGGCACCTGGAACCCCAAACAGGGGTTCATGGCACCTGGAAGCCGCTTCATCGGGTCATGGCACCTGGACCCCCCCGTGTCACCCTTCTTCGGCTTGACCCGCTGAAGGGTCCTCCGGTGCCATGAGCCACACTTTTTTCACCATGCGTCCCATGGACGACCCATTCGCCGGACCAAACGATTGGGATTTGTGAAGAAAGAAGGTCTAAACTTGCTATCAACTCTTGAAATGGCAAGACATGGCAAGACATGCACTTCACATGCTCCAAGCGATATATCTGGATAGGTTCAGGATTCTCCAGCACATTCTTTCGGAACTGTTTGCTGTTCTGAACCACACTGAAACATGATGGGATTTGAGTGTCAAAAGATGTCAATCGACTTCGGGTCCAACAATGTCACCCAAAGAAAGCCAGATTCTGTCTGCTCAGTTCAGCCATCACCCACATGTTGTGGCCAAGCATTCTGGATGTGGGCCGAGGATGATCGAGCCTGGTGGTTTTGGCTGGAGCAACCAACATGTGTTTGCCTCCGCTTGTGTTTCGATCGCAAATGACTGAATATGGAGTGATGTTGCATGGTTTTTCCTAAGATACCTTCCTAGAGACTTGCTGAATCCCTTTGCTCTATCATGCTCTATCTGCCTCCAAAGGAACCAACATCCACACTCCAACTCACTATCATGGAAGTGGAAAACCCATTGTTTGTAAAAGAAAGTAGTCTTCCAAGAGGCCATTTTCCACTTCCATGTGATGTGTTCGTCAGAGTGTAATATCCTCAAAAAGGAGCCGCCAGCACATTGGAGAACCAAGCAACGAACAGTGCCGCCAAGCCCTAGACCCATGCGCATCACAGAACTCACCGGTTCATCCTAGGGGAACTGAACATTGCCTTCAAAAACTACCTCACATCGCGTCCTCATATGGATTTTCAAATGATGTACCATCTCTTTTTGTTTGCCCTCCCCCAACAAAAAAAAGTACACCCAGAATATAGAACCACATCAATCTGGCTCTGGAGACCCGCCCTGCTCAGCTCTCTTTGGAACAAGAATAGTGCTCGCCCAAAGCACTGCCAAGAAGTGCTCCACGTGCAAAAGGCGATAGTGCAGCGGGAGGAGCCACTGGGAGATCGTTCTTAAGGAACACCTCACGGTCGCGGCGGTCGCGCTGTCTCGCACGAGAGTGCGCCGATACGAACTCCAATGAAAAAAAACGGGCGAAGCTACATAGGGAGAGTTCACAGCTCAACAAAGAACTGGCTTCCTATGGTTTCATCCTTCTTAGATGGTGATCACCCAACAAGAATGGAGAAGGGTTCTGAGCAAAGACTCAACTGTCAAGTGGTTCAAGAGTTTTCCGTTGACCCAAGCTTTTCAAGTGCATCCAGCTGAAGAGTTTACGTCAACATGACTCGATCTGTACAAGTCGTCAGGATAAAATTGGTTGATCGAAGGACCTCCCTACTAAAACTGTATAGGATTGTCCTCCAAGTCCAAGACCAAAGATCACTGGTGGCTTACCTGAAGCTGATTGATTCTACCTGAGACAACCACTCCATCCCGAATGGCAAAATGCCCGTCTTCAGGATGCTAGGAGCTGCTAGCGGAAAAATTGAGGGATTCTATGGCACTCCTTACCCCTAAACACAAACATCTCCGAACAAAAGGGAGGGGGCCCTGCTCCAAATACACACGTGAGAGGTCCAGGAAATAAGCGGAGGGCGTTTGCTGCAGAATGCAAAGGTACTTGCTGTGTCATCTTGCGTGGCTATGTGACAAAGTATGTAATTCTCTACTTGTCATGCAGGCCATTGTTCGTAACATTCATCAGCACCTGCCGAAGGAATTGTTTTACCAAAGCCTTCAATTAACGCAGCAGGAACTCCTCACCTGTCACCTTTCTTGGAATGAGGTGAAGTGCCTCTTATAGCCTGGTAATCATCGAAAACACAAAACCATACACGATCAATGTGCACTCAAGTCTCCTGTTGGGTTGTCTGTAATTCCCTGTCCTTCAGCCACGGTTTGGGGTCAAACTCACTGGTACAAATCAATCCATCGATTCCTTCTTAAAGTTGATAAAACCACGATAAGTTCCCCAAACTTATGGAAAAAATCACGTTTTCCGATCTTCGGTCATGAGGATTCCCTTCCCCAACACCCCGTCCACCCCACTCCAACCCTTCGTTCAAACACGCGTGGAGCGGCTGCGCCAGCAGAAAACTCCGCAGGCTTCGGTCGGAGACGTCGAAGGACGTTTCCCGCCAGGTCCTCAGCGGACGACCGACGACCAGTTCGAAACGAACCGGTGACGTTTTGGTCTGTGACTTGGGCGTGCGTGTGTGTTTTTCGAAAAGCGGTTGGGGTAGCTGGGTGGGAGCTAGTTTGGATCCAATCAACATCAGTGACCCAAACAAAACCATCCACCACCCGCCACTGTTTGTTCCATCTACCAGCTAGTTGTTTAGGGTTCGCCTGGCAGTGAAGTTTTTCCACCGCCAAGAAGCTCAAGCAGCGCTGTGAAATTGGGAGAAGCCTCTTCAGGCGGTAGCAGTGTTGGGTTGAAGGCCACATAGACCTGCCGAGATTTGTTTTGAATAAGAGGCTCACGGAATGGTTTCATGGTCTATACTTCAATGTCAGCGAGAGGCCGGAAAGTAGTTCTCCCCACAAAGAGAGGGAGAGAAAGAGAGAGAGAGAGGGAGGAAAAGATAGGCGATGGCGATTCCAATAAATCCTCTCCCTCCGACCATCTTATCTCGTCTCTCCGCGCCAGCTTGCTGATGGTCATGCTCTCAGCGGTGAGCATCTCTTTCAACTGATGGCAATTCCCGACCAAGGGTGAGACGTAGGTCACATCCTCAGCCGTAGGACGGGACGATGCGTGCTGTGGCGATCTGTCGGGTAAGTAGCGAAGGTTTTTTAAAGAAGATCCGTGGAAGGGTGTCCCATGGAAGATTGTGGGTGTTGGTAAGAAAGATCCAGGAAAACGGTCTTCGGGTGGTGTTTTTCTAACGTGTTTAACCACCATCAAAACAGCAAGACCGACCATCTTGCTGGCCAATCAACTTTAAATCTTAACTCGTCACCTCGCGCTCATATCCAGGAATCCAACTTCTGAGGAATTTAGTGTCCTCGTCAAATAGGCTCCAAAATGAAACATGTTTTCTAAACGGCTGAGCATATCAATGCCATCCTGGTTCCCAGCACCAGCCACATCCAAATTAAACAAAAATAATTGCTTTCCTGAGCCTGGAAGTTTTCAAGGTGCCAAGGTGAAAATAAAGACGGCCGGCCGCTGATGGACTCCCGTCAAACAGTTTCCATGTCCGCTTGCGTTTGGCTTGGACGCAGCGCACAGCTCTGCCCCAGCAGTTTGTGTTTAAGTAACCACGTGGCAATGGAATTCGCAATTAATGAAAAAAAAAGGGCAGGGCCGAGGATAAGATTTACATGGGTTGCGTTTGTCCGCGTAAATGTCCATTTCGATTTTGCCTTATTATCCCCTCGACGGCCTCTCTCATGTAAAGACGCTAGCAACAAGAGCAACAAACTGCTGGCAAGAGAGGACAGCCACCGACCGTAGGACAAGCCTCGACTGCCGACACATGAAGTCAGGCTTAATGTGTCTGCTCTTGGCAGGGTTTTGCTTGAGCTTTACATCATGGCTTTGCGAAGCTGTCAAGGCTCAAGTAAGTGATGGTGAAGATGCGTCCTTTAAGTGTTTTTCCTGCGTTTTCCAAAGCCAACTCAGGAGCCAACGGTGCAATACGGGCGCTCTTCCAGTGTCAGAAACCAGAAATGACTGACATTCTTCTGGCGGTTGTTCAGTTTTTTCTCGGCCTTAGGCCTTTGGCCAGAAGGTTTTGAGCGGACCTTGCTCAAACAGGCAGAGCCAATTTTGTGCAAAAATATGTTCCTTGAATGTTGAAACCATAAGTTTGACGGGCCAACCACGCCCATCTGCTGGCTGTGAGCTGTTCCATCTTGGTGATGTTGGTGGGAAGTATGGGCAGAAAAAAAACAACTCCGATTCTGTTAGATTTGGGATGGGGTCATGCTTGGCGATGGGCTCAAACCAAATATCAATCGCGTGAAGCAGTCTTGGACCATGCCTCATCAAGCTTACATAACCTGCGCGGACATATGAGCAAAAAGTCAACTATCCTAAGAGACCACCTGAGCAAGTTAATTTGCTCATGGAAGCCTAAAGTGTATGCCAAACTATATAATAAGTTTAGTGCCCTGCAGCTCTCACTCCAACAATGGATTTGAGCACTTGACTCCGTGAATTCTCCGTGGATTGCTGATCTGATTATCCTGCAAAAGTGTGAACAGTGGCCTCTAGCCCGTCATTCCAGATCACCTCCTCCCCACTCCTTCTGGGTCTACCATCCCCGCCCAGCGTCCACCGGCACCGGTGGGGAGATCAAACCCTCGCGTTGCGTGGGGATCCTGACGAACGAAAGGACTGGGAGGTGGCGACCCTCTGGAAGAAAGGAAATACAGTATATCAGTCATGATCAGTCTACCCAGCCAGGGTCAGGTCTCCCATTGGAAAGATACACTCCCTGAAATTATCGTCTTTCATGGGGTGAATTTCTAATGATTTTTGCAGGCATTGGAATATGTCAAGCTTTACCTACATTGACCCCTTGTCAGCATGCTCACAAAGGCTTCGGGACAAACAGGGCAAAGAATACAAAGAACCACTTAAAAAACCTTCCATATACTTGCACAATCCAAGCCCATGGAAGAGCTGAATACAACTGGAGGTACTGGACAAATATCATATCCCTTGATTGGACCCAAGTATGAACCTATATGAAAGCAACACAAAGCCAACCCCCAGCCAACCCCCATGCCATTGACCTGAGCCATAAAACCCATCAAAAAAGTATTCATCTTCCAACCCCCACGGAAATCCACCCACCAAAAAGGATTCCAAAGAAAAGCACGTTCTCCACGCGTGCTTCCGCTGCTTCCGTGTGTCCCCCACCGTTCTCCGCTCGTCGCTCGCGCTCACGTTCTCCACGACGTGTCCGGTCCTGTGGAGGGATGATTCTATCTCGCGCTCTCGCCAGGCACGAGGCTCATATCCTCGGGGGACGACAGACCGCTAAGGGCCCAACCGGCCGCTCCCTACGGCGAAACGAAAGCGAAAGGCCGAGATGGGGTGAATGAGCCCTGCCCTCAAAACAGGTTGAGCTTGTGGCCCATTTGGATGTGTACAGGTTCAGAAAGGGGAGTAACCAACTCCCCTAGATTCTCTTCATGCATTGTCCTTCTGCCCCTGACTCTTCATCTGTCTACACTACCCTTTACCAAACTATTACTGTAAACAGTCCTCCGACATGTGTTCATAACCACTCCTGGAAAAGAAGCAATATGGACGTATATGTTGTGTCATCTTCATCAAAGAAAAAACAACAGCTTTTCAGAATAAAGAATCTGTGTCCATTTGGCTGCTACACTCTTCTATTATATAATTCTTCCGGAAACGTAGGAATGTAGCTTTCACCCGATCAATCACCTGCAGTCTAGAGTCTAGATACCTCCCCCCTTAAGCACGAGGGTTCCTTTCTAAGAGAGCCAGTTCATCTCCAGTCCCAAACCAGCCGATCAACATCTATGCGACCGGACCCAATCTGTGTCCATTTTGGCTGAGAGTCGGCCCAGCAAAGATCCATCCTAAGGAAGAGATCGGCACGAGCCGTCAGGTTAGAGTCAGGAAGGAATGAGGTCCGTCCTGAGGACCGTGGCTATTGAAGGGCAGGGGTTCCAAGAAGATGCTCAAAGCTCGGGTCTCTTTCCTGGCCCACTGCTGTTGAGATACAATGATGTTGAACCACGGGATTTCCCGTTGTACGGACATAGTCTTCTTCCTGACGTCTCAGGTTTCTGAACAAACAAAATGATAGTTACGTTTGTTGAGCTTCATGTAGGCAATTACTCGCATGTGTTTTTCTTTAAATACACACACACACAGGCGCGTCTTTTATTCTATCTTGTGTTCACCTTTGGCTCTGCAAGCGTTCAGAGGCCAAGCGTCCACTGATTCGATGTAAATATATTTGGCCCAACCTGCAGGCTCCAGTATCAATCCACTCAGGGTCTGGCTGTTCTCTAGCGACTCCATTCTAGATTGAGTAGCAAATGATAAGAATCCCATCTGGTTTGAACTGAAACAGTGCCTATTCCATGGTGCACATCAAACACATCAGCAGCATGCATCCAAAAACGGGTACGGATGGTTGTGGACGCAAGGCGGGGAGTTGTCCGATCTGGTCAACACGCATGCGAGTAGAGTCGACCTCCTTGATGCACTAGTTTGTTGATCCAAGCAATCCAAGCAATCCTATCTGTTCCTTCAGGATGAAAGGATCGACGTGATATAGGCATTGCTTTGGACTCGTAAAAAAAGGACAATCAAGGTGAATCAAAGCACAGTCCACAGCAAAATCACCATAACAAAAAAGGGCCAACCTTCGCGACAAAACGCAAGTCTCCTTGGCACCCCATGTGAGCGACGTGCAAAACCTCTTATATATGTGCTGTAGTGCGCACTCTTCCCAACGTTATCGTTTTTCTGTGGACCTTATCGTTCCTCAGGGTTTGGACACACCTAACAACATGTACTAAAACCTTATCGCTGTTTGTTTTTAAAATGAACCTTATCGTTCCTGAAGGTTTCCTTCACTCTACTTAGTCTTCACTGTAGTGATGCTGCCTTCATCGGAGCCTTTTGGCGCTCATGTCACTTCTTCGGGACTTCCCGTCCGCGCCCACGCCTTCCAGGCAGGCGGTGGGATCGTAGAGCACTTCGAAGTCAGGGCGACAGCTGGGCACCGGGAAATGAGCCGATTGGAGCGACCAAACGGTATAGCTGAGCCTCGGACGACACAAGCGAGCCGACGCGAGCGAGCCTCCGGACGAGGCGAGCTCGGACTGGTAACATGAAGAAAGCACGTCATCCAAAACTTGGCAAAAGCCATCAGAAGCTCGTGGTGTTCGACATGTTCCGTCAACATGTCCTGAATCTTCGATTCGGCTAAGTGGCTGGTGTGTCTGCTGAATCTCGTCCAAGAGACTTGTCCTCATCGCCGAATGTCGCTGATGGGTCTCCGTCCCCTCTGACCCACATGATATATGACCGAAGTGTTGAGATTTAACTGTAGTTTAATAAGTCATAAGGTATTTACTATGGAGAAGAGATCGGGAACGGAACCAAGGGAACGGAAAAGCGGGAAGACCAAGGGTTCCTTCCACTGGAGACTAAAAGACTTTAATTTGCTAGGTATCGTTGGTCATTGATTTGTTTGGGCCTTCCTGCTCTCCGTGCTAGCTCTTGCAGGGCCGTGTCCTGGAGTAGCTGTGTTTCCGCACGCACCAATGCATTTGCGTGAGCCAAGGAGAACCTTGTGGAACCACCAAACAACTACGATGTTCAAGGCTGGTTCACGTAGGCTCGTGTCACAAAAATCATCACAAACGTGGTTTCGATTCACAAAATGACCAAACAAACAATTTGTTGGTCCCTCCCACAGCCAAACCCTCAGACCGAACCAAAAAGGTGGAAATGGACACGATGGAGTGAAACAAAAGGTGTTGACACCTATATGGCTGCGGCCACATGCTCCAAGTCTCAAGGGCCTCACCATGGCCGGCAACCCGGTGGCATCAAACCAAAAGGCCCGGGCCCCGCGTCGGCCCGGAGATCCGTCCGTCCAGGGGATCCGCTCCTCACCTCGGAGATGGTCGGACATCACAGTGGTGCTCGGGAAAACATCAGCTGGCATGGGGGGGGCCAGCTTAAATAAAAAAACACTCTCCCCACATGGGTTTTCCGCTCCAAAAAGCGAAAAAGAGACATCCCAAAGCATGTCCCAAAGCCGTTGGTCCCATGTCGAGTCCCCGGAGTCCCAAGGACTCGGCCGCCCCCCGTCGACCGGTGGAACGGCCGGTGGGACGAAGAGAACGAGCTTCGCCAAGGGACAAAAGGAAGAGCTTCTGCTCAGCATTGGCAGCCCTGAGTGATCTTGGTGAATCAAACGTAGCAACGAGGTGGTCCAATTGGGCTGCATGTCCTGGGAGTTCCATGAGAGGATATTCCAAGGGAGTTCTGCACTTGTTTACTTTTGTGTGCGGGAACACTTAATAGAATTTAGGGGATGGGACACCT
This sequence comes from Durusdinium trenchii, assembly GCA_963970005.1. Classification (NCBI taxonomy): domain Eukaryota; class Dinophyceae; order Suessiales; family Symbiodiniaceae; genus Durusdinium; species Durusdinium trenchii. The sequence continues at coordinate 116,635 of CAXAMN010021462.1, read as the reverse complement.
CCTTTAAGAGCTTCTGCAACCGCAAATATGTGAGATGAAACTCCTCCAAAGGCTTGAAACAAATCATCTGGCACCGTTGTATCTGAGGGATCTCGATTCTCGATGCCACTTCCTTTTGAGACTCCAAGACTGATCGTTCCCCAGCTCTATTGGGTTTGTCATTTGGTCCAGAACGAAAAAGCCACATGTCCCATGGCTCACCTCAATGAGCATCCCATGTCTTCTTTGTCACCCTCCAAAAAGCCCCACAAACCTCCGAGGCTACACGGCCGGGCGGTGAGTCTCACTGGAACCTTCCCCGATGAAGACATGTTACTAATCCACTATCTATCAATGTACTTCATTCTATATCTGTCTTCTTCATATTTGATGGAGTTATATCCATGGCCTATAAACTTACCTTTATTTTGAGAGATGGAGTTAGTATGAGTTAGTTGCTATGCAAGTCCATACTATTACTATACAGCTATATTACTATATAACTATTGCTGGAGTTAGTATGAGTTAGCTGCATGTACCTTCTTATGAGCAGTTGGAGTTGCCCGCTTCTGCACCCTCTCACCGGAAATTCGCTCGTGCGTGGTCCAAGGACCGTGTGGCGGTATAGGACCGTCTCGAATGACAGACTGCCCATATGAACAGAACTGTTTTTGTTGATACTATAATATACTACATGGTACTATATGATACTACGTATGTATATATATATATATATGTTTTTATGATACTATACATATATATATATATGGATAGTCAAGGACCCTTATTCAATGCCCTTTTGGGACCTCATCAATTTGACCTTCCACCATCTCCCACCTGTGTGGATTTACCAGCACCACCGACATCTGCCAGGCATCCAAGTATGCGAGATGAGAAGGGACGTCGAAGGATTGCTCCAGCTGAGGCAAACTCCGGTAGCCGATCAAGACACCGGAGGACAGCTGGAGCCTCAGCATCCAATGGCAAAAGGAGATGGTACTGCAGTTAAAGTCTTCAAGCATAAGAATCGGATAGGATGTAAAACACACATGAAGTGAGGCCAATGCATCTGGCTTTTGACCCGGTTCTTGAAAGCGCTGGGTGTTGTTCCACTATGAAAAACACTCTTTGCTATATCCCCTATGGGCTTGCTGCTCAAGTCAAGGCTGTGCTCACAGTCTGTGTTTCAAATCCTCGACTTCAGAACAAGTTATCATGCAATATCATGCAACCTGTTGGTACCTCTGCCGGCTTTTCCGAAACGGGCCGTGCATGTGTGTGTGTGTTTTTTCCCACTACGCTGGTACTGGACATTCACCTTGGTGGCACCTGCATGGGTAATTGGCTCCACTCCTCAACCCAACGAAAAGCAATACATGAGGCTTTTCTTCCCAATGTCTTGTCTTTTATTCCAGAAAAAAATCTTTGCATTTCAGCTGTCAAGCTGGGGAAGCCCAGGAAGCTGAGCAAAGACAATCGTACTCACTCGGGTTCAAAGAGTTGTCCGAATCACAGAGCAACCCTGTTAATCACTATACATATGAGCGACGGTCAACACCTATTTTTATTCTTCAACAAACACATTAAAACAAATACACATTGACATACATAATACATACATGATATTTTATATATGCTTTGAGTTGGACCTTATCGTTTTAGTTGTGAGTTCGCCACATACTAATGATCATAAGCTGGGGATATCGGTTTTGAGGTGGACCGTATCGTTTTACAGGTTTGTGCACACCTACCCCTCTTTTACTAAAGTGGCATTTGCATATTTTGATCGTGGCTCATATACACTCCTACTATGAGCATCTATGCATAAGCACTTGTAAAGGGCAGGTTCACTAAGCACCTCTTGATACAGCAGTCTTTTACATCAGCATAGCTAGCCGGAACATAACTATACACACAAACATCATGCTGCCAAGAACACCTAGAGGTATCCCTTTGTCTTTCAAAGCACTCTCATTCGTTTCAAGTCTAACCGGTGTGGCCGCGTGGTCGCTCTTCAGCTCCCGGAGCCGAGCGGCGCAGAGGAGACGTTGCCATGGATCCGCTGTAGGGCTCCCAGCAACATCTCGCACCAGGCCACCGCATGGTCCGTGCCTCGGGGGAAGATCCGATGATTTGTCTGTCCGTCCTTCCATCCATCCTTGAAGTGAAGGAGGTTCTGGACGCTGGTCGTTGAGTGAAGAGCCTCCATAATACTTTAGTCAACCCCTGTTCTCTTGGACAGTGGTGCGACTGGTCGTAAAATGTCGGATTTCGGTGCAACTGTGACAGGAGCAGCTCCCCTAACACCTTACACTGCATATATACTTCATGTTCAGTGCTCCCAGTCTGTGCTCCCGACCAATCGACGAGCGCAGTCTGTGCTCCATCATGTTCTGCCGTGTTTCAGTCTGTGACTCGCTGGTGCCAACACTGAGCAATAAGAACTGAGGAACTGAACCCTGGCCCTCTCTCCTACCCCATCTTCTGGATTCTTCTGGCCCTCTCCTGGACCCCACATGAAAGACATCAACAGCTCCGCTCCATGGCGTCTTCATGTGGCACCAGGTTGCTCGTCTTTATGTCCGGCATCCAATCTTCCACTGTTGCCAACACGCGGCCATCCTTGGCAGCCCATCCCGCGCGCGCGCTGGACGCGAAGTAGATATATATATATATATCCATGCAGCCAATGGATCCGTGTTTCAGCGCGTGAAGCTTTCAGGGAAGCTACTTTACTGCCCTGTTCTTTGAGCTTGAAATCCGGATTCCGTAGATGGCCCAAAGAATGAGATTTGTTGAAACTCATGCTAGCTGATTTTACTTGCCAAGCGGGCAGAGAACATCCATCTGCCGTAGCAGCTTCCTTTCTCCAGCTCTTGGCGCCCCAAAGAAACCCAAAAGAAAAATCCTCCAGTCAAACCAAGCTTTTCAATTCATCCCCGAAAATCGACCTCTTCTCCACTGCTTGAAAAATCGACATCTTGTCCACATCGTTTTCGTTTTTGGCAGAAACTTCCAACATACTTGTACGGGTGTTGCATCAGCAGCCACAATTGTCTGCAGCATGTCAAACCTCTGATCAACTGCGTTCCTCCTGAGCCTCACAAGTGCATGGTGACCGAACTTCCCAGACACCAGACGTGCCCAAACGATGCAGTTTTCACCTGTGGCAGACGTGGTGACCCTTTTTGACCCTGTTTTTGTCCACCCAAGTCTCGCATCTAGCCGCCGCCAAGTCTCAGGCACATCTTGGAGAAAACGCCTCAAAGGGTTTGAGTCCTTGGTGTCAGGTATACAGCAAGGGTCCCGGGTTTCTCATATACTTCCTTATTCATGTTCATTGGCATTTCAAAGGGCGACGTATAGAAATGAACTGGACCATACCCCCATCCCCAGACCATCCATATGGCCTAAAAGGTGTCAATGTATATTCCAGTCCCATTCGTCTGGTCTGTGTACTGTGTACTTTCATATGCGACTGAGTCGGCTCATCGCATGTTGGCTTTTTCATGTGTTTTTTTCCTAGTCCAAGCTACGCCCAAGCCGTGAGTCCCGACGCCAATCGCAGCAGCCATGCGATCGTAGATGTCCAAGAAGAGCCACAAGCCATCCGCTAAGCGATCGTGCGACGCAGTCAAGTGATGGCCTAAGCTGCCAGTGCTGGTCTAAGTCTGGCTTGGACAAACAATTGTGGTGGTTGGTTGTGAACAGTGGTCTGAACCTTTGGAAGCGAGCTTCGGATTTGTGTCAGTGCGTTGATTGAGCTACTCCTGCAAAAGACGTTAAAGTTTGGTGCTACTGCTAAGTTTTGAGCTGTATCTCATAGTGGATCGATTGAACAGTGCCCAAAGTCGTTGAACAGTGTCCCAACGTCGTGGGACGAACGGTTACCTTCTCGTCCGGATATCTGCTGATCAATGGTGAAACCGAAGAAATCTCTATGAACTTCAATCACGATGTCGATTCCGATGTCACATCTATGATCCATTCATGAATGGAACAAAACCATTCACATTTGTGAAGCCACCTACCAGTAGTCACAAAGGGGTGGTGTTTAGTCCCTAAGTGAGTGGATAATGGGCACCCCTAGATGGCTCTCTTCCATTCATAGGTTTGTCACAGACCGACCCGACCCGACCCCTTCTCGTCTTCCCCAGATGGTACCGGCAGGTCTGCACCTGCCCGAAACCACACAGCGAAGGCACCACATGGCCGCTTTGGGGTAGAACATCACCCCCCCTTGAATTGAAGCTTCGCCCTCACTTGGGAGACAGTAACACGTCCAAATCCCACGTGGAGACTTGCAAAAAAATGGAAGAAAATGGATGTTGAAGCGCACTGAATACCAGCGACTTCTGGATGTAGCACTTCTTCCAATCCTTATCTGCTTCGAGTACAGACCATCAGAAGAACAGATTGGTAGGCAACTGTTTGCACGAAGAACAGAAGGTTGGCGAAGCGCGGATCATTGATGGGATACTCCTTGATTGTCCTATGCGTCTGTGGATTTTCACTCTGTAAACACACAGGATCTACGATATGAGTGTAAAGGATATTGTCACTATAACATGTTTTGGTTTAGAGATCCATCGTTTTTATATAGTACCAATACATTACACAGTAGAAATGTTCAGATTTGGAGGAAAAAGGCCTGCTCACACAATTTGCATAGTACAGCATCACGTAACCAAAGTTGAAAGACACCATCTCCAACCACCATGTTTATACAAAATGCCTTGTGCAGCATTCAGTTAATGACTTTCCTGGGCATCCAGCCCTTATACATAATGCCTTCCCTGACATCACATTTGGTTTGACACCCAATCTCTGAAACCCTCTGATTTATACAAGATGTGGAGCCAACCTTCACATTAACCTCAACTTGTAGATTTGCAAAGATCCCAAACTGATGGTTTATGATATGCACGTTAGAGCGAGCATTTTGTAAGCGCAAAGGATCCTCATTTCATAGACCATCAGTCAACGGGTATTTGATGGGTAATATGATACACACACACACACACTCAATACCAGTACAGCATGATATTACAGATTACAAACACGGAGATTCCGCACAAACACTAAGACTTGGATTGAACTGTATATCATCAAAGCATTTCTTGTCTTGCCCTTGTCCCTCCATGAAGGTCACACAAAAAAACAAAACAAATAATTGGCAGCAACGGTAGCAACAGTACTGGCAGTGTGAGACTGGTTCTGGCAGTGAAAGTGCGCTTTCGCTCTAGACTCTAGACATCTCTAGATTCTAAACAACCAGCTCACCAAAAAAAAACAACATGGAGGCCAGCAGTCATCAGTTCGGGGGAGATGTTCCTCTCTAAATTGAGATCTTCTTTGCGCTGATCAAAAACCGCCCGTGGTTGTTTCAATATGTTTCAATTGGAGAATAAGAAAAACAATTGGTTCACACATGTTCAAACGGTTTCACTAATTTGACGAGCGACGGATCACTCATGATCACTCTGAGATGTCTCTTGTCTAAAGAGGAAGCCTGGTGAAGTCTGGTAAACATTACGCTGATAGTGTTCACGCCGTAGGCTTTCGGTGCGGATAGAGTCCCACATCCCAGTGGTTTCCAGAAGGACTTGATTCCAACAACCCCAACGGGCTTGTCCAATGGCAGAATCACTCCAGGATCACTGGGGTTCTGCAGCCAAATGTCTCATTTGTACGCAGAACATGAATTGTGGCATCATAGGCAGCCTCCAGCAAGTGAAAGGCAGCATTCATGAGGTCCCACACGATGAACAAGAGCACTTTCTCCTGAGATGGTACATACACAAGAGCCCTTGAAACTTCACTCCTTAAGCCTCATGCTCATGACTAAGGTTCCCTGGGATTTAGATGGACATATCATATGTCCAAAAGATTGGCCTTCCAGGTCAACTGGACGTTGGAATTTGGTAGCTGTGTGGTAGCCTTCCTGGAAACAAAATATTCCACCATTGTGGCAGCAGTGCTCAAAAAATCAGCAGCGCTAAGTCTTCAAGAAGGTATATAACTTCTCAAGAAATTCGTTGAACATATTTTCTAAACTTCTCGTTGGTGGTCAAGATCCTATCAAAATTGACGGGGCTTCACTTGCAAAAAAACATTATGCTGTGTTGTTATCAATGTTTGCTGTATTTACCCAGAACCTCGGTGAGACCGACACTTTTGGAGTGACCAAATCGTCATTCAACACATTGCCTCGTCCGATCAAAAGGTGGCTTCTAGAGGCATGATCGAATCCATCCCTGGCACCGACACCGTGACTAGTTTTTTGTTCATCCATGCCTCATGGCAGCTTTGCTTTTTCGCTGAAAACCAGGATTCCAAGCAGCAAGGCGACTTCTGCAAGGGATATATGCCCTATTCCAATTGTCGTTTTGTATGCGAATCACCCCACAACATCTATATCGATAGATCTGTCGCTATTCTGTCGTGGAATGACTGAATGACGCATCGCGCATCGCTCCACCTCTTTCCGGTCCAGCATCGTTGATGGCAGTGGCAAATGGATCCAAGAGTTCCCAAAAGTCTTTGATCATAGCGGCCACCATTCGACCCATTGACACCGCCACCTGGGATGCCAACTCCGACGCCTCCATGGACGGGCCAAACCTTCGACAACACTCATGTCATCCGCAGGGCGAGGTGGGTTGGGTCTGCCAGGCGCAGCCAGGCGCGAACGGGCAGCAGGCTGTATCCATGGACTGGAAAAATAAGATCAGCTTGACAAGTTGATAGGTAGCAGTACAGCTTTCGACAACCAACAATCTTCGTATAATCCCCAAATCAGTGGGGGGCAAATAGATGTAAATAGTCACGTCTAGTCTAACCAACCAAATGAAGCACAATGTCTCAAGCAAAAAACATGTCCCTACACGAGATGCATGTGCATGTCATCTAGTTCAACCTTCAAAAGCCTTGTCAAGCTGGGTGACAAGGGAACCTGCGAGTGTTGCAATCTCCATTGCTCAAGCCCGCAAAGCCTGGCTCTGGGCCAAAATGCATCGAATGAGGCGATCTTCAGTCTCTCCCTCTCTCTCTCTCCTCTCGCTTAACAGGTTCGTGTGGCTCGTATGCCTCGCAGGGCCCGCCCACGGTGCATGCACCTCCTGGCTTCTTCCGCTTCAGCGCTTCAATCACGTCACCTAGGGCCTCACACCGTGGGAGGAGCTTCGCCCCACGGCCCCAGTCCAAGAGGTCCAAAATGGGCAAAACATGGCAATGCGCATTGGTTTCTCTTTTATTTTGTCGAGGCTGATGTCAAGGGCAATTCGCAATGAAACGTGCCAGGCCTCCAGTCCAACTCGCTGTTAATTAGAAATGATGACCTATACTTTGCACACGCCAGTACAGATTGGCTCAAAACATAGGAATCCCACAAACGACCAACCACTGCGCTCGCTGGTACTCAGGACCAAACGGATCCCTGTTGGGTCTATAGGCTCTGATGACCTGCTAAACGACCAACCACTGGGCTATCACATGTGATGGCCATCACAGGAAGAAAACGTCAAACACATTCAAAAGAGACACGTTGTTGCATCTTTTGGCCATCCTGGTCTTTGGCTGAGTTGGCTTTTGACTGTCTGCATCGCAATGGTCTTTTCTTCTCCGTAGAACCGTCCGAACACTCGGGCTTTCCCACCGCAGAAACCTCCTCCGGCGCTTTCGCGTCCGAGGGGCCGAGAGAGAGCGATTGATGTATTGCGCCTCCGGTTACCGCGGTTTGGGACCAGCGACCCGCGCGTATATACGCGAGGTCTCCGGGAAAGGTTGATGACAGACGGTCTGTGTAGGTTGGAATTGAAGGGGAGAGGTCATAGGCTATCCTCATGAAGATTCCAGCATCAGCTGGAATTCTAAAATGCGGAGTGCGTTTGAGTGCGTTGTATGCCAGGTGGTTCGATTCCAAGATCTGGAAGGTTCATCGATACTAGGCAATGCAACCAAGAACTCTAGCGCGTCGACATGTCGTCTCCTTGCGATGTTCACGGGTCGAGCGCTAAAGAACACCGGCCCCCCCCCACACGCTCAAACACAGACTCGTCCAAAGGAATCACATGTGCACACACCGAACGCAGCAGACTCGCGCTGCTGAAGACCACCAAAAACACCGAAAAAAAACACCGTATGCGACCCTGGTTGCCCACCCCATGAGACATGAATAGACCAGGTCAACCTACCACGGGAGACGGAGCGGTTTTGGACCCCCGAACGACGCCGTCCTTCGACGCCTCGCCCTCACGCGTGGCGGTCGGGACCGTGGCCTCCTTGAGGTGCTCGCCGGTGACCTGGGACTGCATGACCCGCTCAGAGCCCGCCAGGTCCACCAGCGACAGCAGGCCCGAGCGCGAAGGAAGGGAAGCCTGGCGGGGTGGAGGTGAAGGGGTGCTGGAAAGAGGCAAAACAGAGGTGTGGGTGAGCGGGTGAGGTGTGGGTGAGGTGCTCAAAATGCTGGAAATGGTGGGTTTGGATGGGTTTGCGGGTTGAGTACGTCGAGAGTGGGAGAAGGGCTAAGCATCTGCCAGTTCTGTGGATTTCTGAAGGTCATGATGCGCTGTCTGGCTTCGTGTAAGTCCGGCAATCAGGACTGAATATGTGATTGAGTGCTCCACAATCTATAGGCTGCACTTCTTGGCAATGTTGAGAGCATTTGGACCCAGAATCTTGTGGAACTGGCTTGGCAAGTCGCCGGTGTCACTAGAGAGCAGTTGCCGGAGGCACTCTTCAGCATCCAAACAAGATCAAAAAGGACAAAAAGCGCACAAAAATCCTCATGCGAGATCCATGATGCTTGCGTTAGCAAATCCGTTCTCTTCTAGAGTGATAGAAACCCAATTTAATATCATGCTATTTAAGAAAGGGAGATGCTGTATCCTGGTCGAGCTGTGATAAAAGACTTCAAGAAAGCGAAAAAGAGAGAGAGCGAGAGCGAGAGAGAGAGAGAGGGAGAGAGCATCCTTGCAAGTGGAACATGATCACCAGTTCCGACTGATACACACTCTCTTCTGGGGCCGGGGCGGCAGCCACCCACGCAAACATCTCCAACTTTCGAAGCTTCTTCAGTGGGCCTTCCTTTGGGATCTGGATGCTTCCCGACAGATATCCAAGCAACATCCGTCACTCCGGCCTGGCTATGACCCTCCAGAGAAAGCCTCAGTGCGGATTGATGAAATGTTCAAAATGCGAGCCCTGGTTTCTCGTAGAGGTTTGCGAGGCTCGCCACTCTAGGGGTTGAGTTTGAGGACCTACAGCCCTCGCATATGGTTTGGGTTGAAAATCATGCAAACCTGCATAGGCTTCTATGTTGGAGAGTTGCATTTATGGGGTTGGCCTTCGAACAAAGTTCAGATCATGTCCAAACAAAGCCCCGAATCCACATCATGAACTTTAGTAGGACAGCGTGGTTTTAAGCCAGGGGCCTGGCCGCCGTTTTCAGCCACCGCGATTGGGGCAAACAAGTAAATGTGCACATTGCCAGGCTTACAAGCATGTTCATTTGGTTTAGTGATCTGACGTTGATCCCAAGCCGCTTCTCTTTCTTGTGGTCTCCCTGTACTATTATCTTCTTTGTTCTTGCTTCTTCATCTTCACCTTCCTCTTTGTGTGTATTTCATTCTTTCAATGCAACCACCAAACAAGTCCACCCTCAAGAAACACACAGGGCAGTATCTAGCTGAAACTGAGAAGTCATCTATAGTTGAACGTAGTGGCCCGAGGCGCCCTCCAAGTCCAAAACCTTGACATGACTATCCTGAGGCCTCTCCACCGTGACGCTCAAGACGTCTGAACGATTCCTCCGAACTCCAACGGAACTGGTGCGCGGCGAGGACATCCCCGAGGCACAAATCGGCTCAAATCGGCCATTCCCGATCTAGCGCGACAACTGGTGCGATCTGGAAATGGCTGGTTGAGCGATATGGCTGTTCAACCACGGCTGGTGGAGGCCATTGTAGCTTGGAGGCCATCGCTACTAGTAACAAGAAGCTACTAGGCTGGAGGCCATCGCTTGGTCCGAGTCTTTCCGGATGTGTCCATTCATGGCATCCCAGTCGCTGGAACACGGCATGTGATCGACTGGACCGGTCATTCAGCGCGGTGGCTGCTGTGTGGCGCTCCCTGGCGGCCTGGTCGCATCCGCGGATGGATTCGGGTGGAACTGGTTGCGGGATTTGCTGAAAGAGTCCCAGGTGCATGTTCTGGATTCCGTGTGGCCTTCTTGGGGTCGAGGGTATCACCAGGTCATGTGGAAGCATGGTTCAACTTCAAGGATTCAACACCCTTTCTGCATACTTATCTTCTAAGATCCCCCAGAAGACTGCGGAAGACCATCCCAAATATTGCAATACCGAGGTGGAAGAACACACGTATCCTGGCGTGGTTCAAACAAGCAGGCATTGTTCTAAAAAGGAAACCTTACGGGCCCTAAATCGTGAATGGACTTTCACTAGACTGGCATTGTTATACCAAGAGTGTAATAGCTATATTTATTTGACACGACAAATAAATTCAGTACTCCTCCTGTTTCGCTTGGAGAAACGGAACTCTTTCTGAAGGAAACAGTCACCATTGAAAAACGTGCGACCAGCGTTCCATTAAGAAAAAGGCAAAACGTGCGACCCAACTCAGGAGGTAAACATATGTTAAAAAAAGAAGCGTTGGGACATCATGGCTCACAAAGGCCATGTCGAAGGCACCTCAAAAGAGAAAGCGGCTCGTCGGCTCCCGACGTCAACTGGACGACGAAGACGTCACGTCTTTGCTGCATTGAAGTTCATGAGATGCGCTGCCTTTTGTGCCTTCCCAGAGCTTAAGCAACACTCCAGATTGGATGTTCAGAGTTTTGTTTGCTATAAGATGTTATAAGTTGCCTGAAACTGGATTCAACTTTTGACTCTTGACTTGAAGTCTGTCAAAGTAGGTGGGCTACTTCTGATTCCGGTACTCCTGGTGATAGAGCACATGCCTGTTGAACAAGAGAACATATAAAAGCTGGCTCTAGCACGACGCAGGGCTGGCAAGTCTGCCTCCCCCCAAGGGTTCTTGGGCAACACCGCTTGAAGTCCGAGATTGCCTTGCAAGAGATCCAAGCTCGCCGGGTTCGCGCACGGTGTCCCCAGACTTCCCATACCCGACGATCAGGCACGTCAACTCTTGTCCTGCTCCAGCTTTGTGGCCACTGCAGCGGAGAGCCAGTGACACCGCAACACGGGCAGTTCCCTCCGAGAGGGCATGAAGGTGGATCTTTGAAGCGCCGCATCCCTTTCATTCTGGTAAGTTCCACCTCTCAACATGGCTGGCACTGTTCTGAATTTCATAAACATCAAGTAATAAGCATTGTAACTTACCAGGTCTGGTAGCACATCTGTCTCGGACATGGCTTCAAACAACTTCAATGCTTGCTGCCATTGCAGCACTGATGGCAACACTGTAGCTGATCACGTCGGGCTGAACTTTCGCTGTAGGCATGGCTTCAAACAAGTTCAATGTTTGCTGCCATTGCTCGCCCTTCTTACATGCACCGATGGCAGCATTGTAGCTGATCCTGTCTGGCTGGACTTTCACTATAGGCATGGCCTGGAACAACTTCAATGCTTGCTGCCATTGCCCACCCCTCTCACAGGCACTGATAGCAGCACTGTAGCTGATCC
>CAXAMN010021462.1:50178-104983 GCA_963970005.1 Durusdinium trenchii | reverse complement strand
CCGCCCTTCTCACAGGCACTGATGGCAGCACTGTAGCTGATCACGTCGGGCTGAACTTTCCCCTTGGGCATGGCTTCAAACAAGTCCAATGCTTCCTGCCATTGTCCGCCCTTCTCACATGCACTGATGGCAGCATTGTAGCTGATCGTGTCTGGCTGAACTTTTGCTGTAGGCATGGCCTGAAACAACTTCAATGCTTGGTGCCATTGCCCGCCCTTCTTACAGGCACTGATAGCAGCACTGTAGCTGATCCTGTCTGGCTGAACTTTCGCTGTAGGCATGGCTTCAAATGAGTTCAATGCTTGTTGCCATTGCCCGCCCTTCTCACATGCACTGATGGCAGCATTGTAGCTGATCCTGTCTGGCTGAACTTTCGCTGTAGGCATGGCTTCAAACAACTTCAATGCTTGTTGCCATTGCCCGCCCTTCTCACAGGCACTGATGGCAGCATTATAGCTGATCATGTCTGGCTGAACTTTTGCTGTAGGCATGCCTTCAAACAACTTCAATGCTTGGTGCCATTGCCTGCCCTTCTCACAGGCACTGATAGCAGCACTGTAGCTGAACGCGTTGGGCTGAACTTTCGCCTTGGGCATAGCCTCAAACAACTTCAATGCTTGCTGCCAAGCTTTTGCCCTGGCGCAGCTGGATATTCCAACTGTGTACTCAGCCGGCCCAGGGAGTGCCTTCGAGCGCCCCACTTCTGGTAGCAAAACCGTTTCAAGAGAGTGCTCAAGATTTCCTCAGTCTCGTTTTGGCAACCCAACTACAAGTATCTTTAGATATCTTGATATGGAGTTGTTACTTTGCCGGTGATGCTTCTACAGGTATCTGGCCATGTCCAAGAAAAAAACAATTCAACACATCAAGGTTTCTTTCAGTCACCGCTTGGCACAGTTTCTGCACCAATTCATCCGCTCCTTGAGAATCCCTTGGCATCTTTCTGCGGCCTTTGGACCTGGAGATGGATCTCAAAGACTACAACCCCCTGGATCTGTGGACAGGGTGAATCCTTTCAGATTTATAGGTGACACTTATAACTTTTATTTTCCGGAGGCTCCCTAAATAGATATGTAATTATGTACATCCCAGGTATCTTTTGCCACCTAATATGGGAGGCTGTCAAATGCCTCACGCAGTAAACCACTTTTCTAATTTGTCCGTATCTTCGTATCTCTGCTCTTTCTTGAGGCTTCACCATTCTCCAACCAGGAGACATCTCCTTCGACTGCTTTTGAATGCGAACCAAAATGTTGTCCAGGCCAGCAAAAGGTGGTCCAGGCTGCGAAATTTTAGCCGCAGGCGAGTGGTTCCACTGAAGAGACATTATGCCTCTCCTCGGATTATTGAAGATTATTTTTGCACATCAGCAAGATATGTCCTGTAAAGGCCCTTTAGACACATGCAGCGACTTTGTACAGTAATTCCATGAGATTCCATGCAATTTCTATAGGTTCGTAGATGTCGCGGTGGAAACATAATGTCTGAAACAATCCTACATGTCGCATCTTTCAAACACTAGAAAAGCTCATAAACACTCACTTCATCGCCGCAGTACCGACGTTGGGGTTGCTTTTCCAAACATCAAACACGCAAAACCCTCCAGGAGAGTGCTCCTACCTTTAGCCTTTCCGCATCAGGAGCAAAGCCAGGTGGACAAACAAACATATCCGTCTCACCACCCAAACCTTGGGGTCGTTGATCACCATCCCAGGGTGCGGTGATTAGACCCCTACCAGGAGCCCAAAGGCATGTGACGGCCACAGGTGGTTGAGAAAAAGAGGTCCATGGGGAAACATATAACATAATATATATATAACAATAGATAACATCCCTGTATTCAGGGGGTGCCGTTGTGTCAGGCATTGTGTAGCAAAAACAAATGTTTTTTCCTACAGAAAGGCCTGTCCGATATACAAAATGTTAGTTTGGTCATTACAAAATGAATTACTTGACATCATTGTGTACAGGGCTTCAATGGCTATACCTCAGGTCTTTTTGTTATGTGCTGTTCCAATCCCGAAATGGTTCACAGATTACAAAATGACATGCTTGTCCACACAGTGGAACTCATAAGGTTACAAAATGCATAGAACTCAGGTCATGTTGTAACATGCTATTCCAATTCCTAAATTGCTCACAGACTACAAAATGCAATTCCTGTCCAAGAACAATTGCCTTCTACTACACAATCAAAAAGCCTGGATCATTCTGTAGTCCTGTTCCAGGATGATATCGCTACAAACTAGCTATATAGCGGCATCGACATCTTTTTGTAAGCCCCTGATGGGCCCACTGTCCCAGATTCTTAACTTACAAATCCTTACAAAATGAATGGTCTCAACCTCATATTGCATCAGTCACACAGTGAGTTGGGCATGTATGACCCTAGGATTTCAGGTATAGGCACTACAAAATGACCCCTGATATAGGGCCTTGAGGCCCTACATTTTGGAGAGGTTATTCGCACGGGGATTATATAACTATTCCTGTACCATGGAGTTTTTGGGTACATGGATGGTTTGGGATAAGAACCCTAAGCGGGGTGCCGACCTCGACCATGAAACTCGATCTTCACATCAAGGTCACCAAGGCGCCATGAGCGGAGCACTCGCTGTCGCTGTCGCTGCTCCGCTCTTCGGTCGGGCCCGACACTTCGGCCAGTGCGGATGCTGGGCAAAGGCATCATGCCGAAGAAAGACATAGCAGCGGTGCAGTGCTGGAGCCCTGCAGCCCCGAGTATCCTGAGTCCTCAGGACCTTAGGACTTGCAGTGTTTCTTCCTCGAGTCCGACACGATGATGTGTCAGGTAAGATAGCGTCCATATGTATACACATGTGTATGTATGTGGGTGTGTCTATGATCTATGTGTTTAAATTTGTGTACCTTATTTATTTTTTGAAGACCTGCTGGGGCCAGTGCAGACTGAGCATTTAGGTTAAGGGATGGACAGCAAACCACCTCCTGAGCCATTCGCACACAACCCACTCAGATGCTTGTGGGTCAAAACCCGCAGCCCGTTTCACTCTGGAAAAAAGGTTGACGACCCCCAACTGGCACGAAGGGTGGAGATTGTGGAGAAACGAATGGCTTTCCCTGCAAAGGTCAGTCAACCTCTGCAGTACAAACTCATAAAGACATATCTGAAACATTCCAAGGGGTGTCCTTGTCTGGAGATCCCTTATAAGTAGTGGGTGTAGGACCTTCCAGCCGGGTGACCCCGACATGAAGGTGCTGGTAAAATCTGAAACATTCTGAAACAACCACCCTTCTTATGGCGATTTGGAAGGACCCTCGATTACTTAAACCTTCGGAGCTTCCCTTCAACTGAAAAAACTCCCAATGCTTGTTTAATCCCCGTCCAAAAAGCCTTGCTTCAACATGTTGTCTCCTTTGTTCCCACAAGAGTCAATGGACCTTCATCACCTATACTCAGGAGTCTGCCCCCTTGTCGCCAGTCCTCGGACCCATCCTCTAGACCACCCCGCCATCCGCTCCCTACTTCCTCGCTCCGCGGATCGCGCGCCTTGGCCAAGAGCTTGTGCACCGCCGCAGCATCCCGCACCGGCCGCTCGGTGAAGTGATCGATGGCCTGTGCGATGGATCGTTCTGGTTAGATCGGACCATCCAGGGCCACTGGAAAACGGTGGATGATGATGGTTCAGTTGCAGGCTTGTAAAATAGCGGATGTTCTTGTTTACCGAAAAATAGCGGATGTTCTTGTTTACCGACTGCTACAGGTCATAGGACACCCCCAAACTATTCATGACTCTTCATAACTATTCCAGTCCCATGAATGCTCTGCATCAGTCGGGGCCCCAAACAAACCCCACGTCGTCCGACCAAAACCGCCTGCCGGCTGTCGGTGCCGTGCGCGCCAGATCGCTCCTGAGACAGACGATGGCTCGACATGCCAGGCTGGGCTGAGACTCCAAGCAGCACAACCAAAGACCAACCAATCAATAGTAGAAGTCTCGATTTTGAAGTAATACATGAAAAAATGCCATGGAATGTTGCAATATGTTGCAATCATAGATAGCACCCACAAGAAGTGGTTGAGGTGAAGTGTTCATGTTGCAATCCTGGGGGTTACCAGTGGTTGCATGTAGCTAGAGCAGGAGAAAGGTAGGATTGTATACCAACAGGGTGCTCGAATTGTGCGTGCTTTGTTGTCAAGTATTATTTGTATGATCTTGGCTGCTATTATTGTTCTGGCCGTACTTGTTCACTCTGCCCCGTCATGCTATGGACCATGGACAAACCAGCTTGCCTGTTGACAAGGGCAGCAGGTCCTTCTCACTGTTTCGGGGACCCAAGATGTCAAAGACCGACTCGTTGTAGACCTGCGTGGCCAAAAAGGTGTGGCCAAACTGCCACTGATTTTCGGTCCAACCTGAGTCTGGAGCGTCATAGCGGGCAGTTCCCGGGAGATACCACGCTGGAGCACGTCCAAATTTCAGGGTGAGCTCAAAAAAAGAATGCACAACCCCTAGCCCTACACCTCCAGTCGTACCTCCTCAGAAGGTATTTAGACCCTCCAAACCCACCCCAAACACCTTCTCAGAATGTACTTGGAGCCCATAGGGTAGGGCTATTCAGTGTCTGTCTACGAGTCTATACCAACTATAGTGACTGGGTCTGTCCATGTCATCCAGGGCCCAGTGGATGATGATGATGGTTCAGTTTGCAGGCCGTAAGTTCAAAATAGATGTTAATTATTGTTTTCTGACTGTTACAGGTAATAGGGCAAACCCAATGCACAAAAATAGTGCTCTTCAGCAAAGAGTAAACATATCTGCCTTCGAGGTTGTTCTATTGCTTTCTCAAGTGAAACAAAATATATGTCCAGTTTGTTGAACGTTGTCTCGCTGTTCGAGTTGAACAAACAAAGCTCATGCACCCCCCTGGGCCTTTGTTGGGCATTCTGGATTCCACACATGAACATGACCATCACTTGTGAAGCAAGCGATGTGTTTGACAAATAAAGGTATGAATTGGTATGATAATGGCATCCTCAATTTTGCCGTTGTCTTTCACCCGAAGCTATAACAAAGTATTAAATTCATCTCCCAGTAATTATCCTTTCATCACTTACATACTTGTGAGCATTTTTCAACACATCTTTGCAATTCAAGCTGGTGCTCTGTGCGGTGGGTCTTCCAATGTCCCTATACCCGCGGCCCTTGTGAAATTGTGAGATACCTCACGGACCCAAAAGTAGGCCTCCTTGGTTATATCCCGTTACCAATAAAAGTGTTTCTGATGATGCTTAGTTAAAAGCCTTTCCCAAAAACAGTGACCAAATCTACCGACTAAGCTCGTGGGACACTGCGACCAAATCTAGCGACCTTCCTTTTAGGCCAACGAAACGTGGTCGTGGTGGCTTCCGGCACCTCGAGCAAGGTGCACTTGACTTCAAAGTCCCATCCTTTGCTGCGAAGCTCCTCCACCTGTGCGAAGCAGCAAAACGCCAATTTCGGGGAGAACAGCAAGGAGTGACTTGCATTTTGTCTTTGGGACACCCAATGATCAAATGATGAGAGCTGAACCACTGTTACTGTACAGATAAGTTGCTTGTCTGCTTTTCGTCTCAGTTGCTCGTCTCAAAAGCTGTAGCTGTGTCAGTTGCAGCTCTCTTCAGCAAAAGATCCGGAACCGGTCGCAACAGATCCACCGAGCTTCGCCTCACGGAATACCAGATCCACCGCGCGTGGGATCACCCCAGCGTCGGTGTCTGGAACCGCAGCGACGGTCGTGGTGTCGCGGGGACCATCCATGGTGTAGGTCTTGCCGCCTCCTGGCGCGCGGGCTGTGACAAATAAAAAACAATTGAACAAACAACGCATTAAGCATGCGTATTATATATGATACTATTACAGTAGTGTAGTATATTATGATATGATACTATAATATATTATATAATATGTTTCTGGTGTTTAAAAGGAGACCCGTAAATAATGGGTGTTGGTCAAAGTTCCTTCTGCCACATCCAAATTTGCTCCCAGAAGATTAAATTGAACATCGATGGCGTCGATGGCAAATGCAGCAGTGCAGCAATTGTCAGCCTGCGACTGCCACTACTGTCTCTGCTGGTTTCTGCCACACTCCTGTCTGGCCATAGGCAAAGATTGCCACCTTGTAGCCATCCAACGCCTAGCCACGTTCTTCAAAGCAGTACTGGTAGTTGAAGACAGTCTAAACTGGCTGTGGCTATGGACTATGGTACGGGCCATCATCAGCTATTCTCTCTAGACCCAGGCCATTCCTGAGCCAAGTGCCATTCCTGAGCCAAATCCCAAAGCAACCAGGCCTGTCTGCCAAGCAACATCCTTTAAAAATACCGTGGCAAACAGGCCTGGTTGCTAATAACATCCTTTTAAAAATACATAACATAACATCCTTTAGAATGGGTCCCGGAGACCTATACCTGCTCTCCCCACATGCTCCACATGCAGGCGCACGGCGCGCTGCCTGCGCTCGTGGCTTAAAGCCATGTTGAACATGGTAGACTGCCTGTTACACGTCATTTTGAGTTGCACACAAAGACCGCACTGTCATTATCCCAACGATTGTCATTTGTACCCACTTTTTCGAGGGTTGTGAGGCCGTTGACTGCCGTGATTTCAATTGATTTCAACTGATTTGGACCTCAGCATGACCCAAACATATGGCTGCTGTCAAAAGTCAAACAGGTAGGTCAACTTATTTAATTGAAATCATGCGATAACCATGAAGTTATCTTGGCAAGCAGTCAATACCGCTGAACTGAACTTGATGTCGCTCACATATCCAGGTGTCGTTCACGGAAACAACAAAACATATTAATTCACAATGCGACTCTAACAGGAAGTACAATCAAGCACAAGTTTGGTTATGTTTGGCTAGTGATTCTGAGTGATGACTCATACAGTAGTCTCTTCCTTGGACCTAACCAACCCACGAATACCTCCCAAAAGATCGAAAGTACCGATGAACCGAATCATCCGATTATAACGACGCCGCCCTGCGCTGACCGACTGCACCAAGAGGGAGAGCTCTTCAAAGACATCCAGCTGCGTGGCCTTGGGTGCTGATGTGTATGAAGCACAAACAAGTGTTTCCCGCTTGGCCTCCAGTCGTACCGAACCTGAGGTTCGGTGGGACTGGGGGCCCGGGGGCCAGGAGGGTCCAGTCATACCTTGTGACGAGGTACGACTGGAGGTGTAGGGTTTGAGCAAATTGGTGCCCATGAATTGAGCAAACTTGATTCATGCAGGAGCTCTGGTAATCCTTCAACTGTGCCCAATTCCATCAGTGGATCCGCCTTATATAAGCCAGCCTAGTCAGTGGGGACGCGGAACTGCTTGTGGGCCTGTGGATCCGCCAGCTACCACTCCTGAAAAAGAGGTCAACGAAGCCTTTCGCCGTTTGCACACCTGTGGTCCGAAGATCTGATCAAACTGGAACTCGTAGGAGTTGCAATGCTCACTGAGCCCTGGCAGCGACTGTGGTTTTTCGCGGGTGAGCGGGTGACCAATGAACGATGAGTTTTTTAGTCCTTAGGTGGATGATGGATGCACGTTTTGTTCACAACAACACACATCATCTGACCTACTCGAATGGTCCAGCCTAGGAAAGCCATCCTAATTTCTTTCACTAGATACAAAGATCCTAGGAAAACCATCTGCCAAGCCAAATCAAACCACCAAACGCAGCCTCCCTATCTTTCTGAAGAATTCTGATGTCTTGGCACATCAGTGGGTCAACTCATCTCACCTCGGACCTTCAAAATTGACCCTTTGTCTAAAGAGTTGCAGCTCCGGACTCGATTTTTTACTGCATGTTATCACATCATGATATTCTGATCCCTTCTGCTGAATTATGTATGTAGACTGGCCAGACAACAAAAATTGCTTCTTGAAACACAAACTCATGTCAATCCTTACCCCCTAGAATCCTACATTGGGAGACCTGGGGCCGTGTGGGCGGTAATGTTTCACACCTGAAAGCCTTTTACACATATAGATTTATAACGTGTGATAATTGACCGTCCCACACCTGCCACGAAAATTGGACTTGGTAATTCGATCTGCAGCTGACCCTACAGCGTTTTTTTTCAACATGGTTAACAAGCATAAACTTTTGTCTGCCTGAAGTATATATATATATGCGTTCGTTCACATTGGTTTTGGGACGGCACATGGTGTCACAAAAGACGCGCAAATCAATTCCTCCACCACATCAAATGTGACACTTGTCACGGCCCTACAGCTCTCCTGTGACACTTCTAAGCATCTCCGACTGCAAGGTGATGCTCTGCTCATCTTCATGGAACACCACCTGTCAAACTCTCTGGATGGAAAGTAGACTCCCTCCAAAAAGGAACTACACCCCAAGGATGTAATGTGATGTAATTATGCGATATATGTACCGCGATGTTTGCATGATCAGCCCCTTCAATCTTCATTGCCATGTTGAAACGGGCTCTCACCTCACAAACCCTTAAATCATCTTAAATCCAAAGGTTCGGGCCGGGCTGAGTCAGTTCATGTCATTTCCAAGAACCGAGCAGACTCTGCAGACTCTGCAGAGCTTACGCTCGACGCTGGCATGGCTAGTTTGTCTGTGTCTACAAATGATTCACATGGACCACCACTGGGGGTTGATGTTCGGAAGATATGATCTTCTCCCACCGGTCGGTCCATTCTCAGGGTCGGGATCGTCTGCTGGCGGCACTCGCTCGCTCCGAAACCTCTTTAGCTCCTCGGCGGCTCGCTCGCTCCGTGCGCGCGCGATTTTCCACCACCACCGCCTTGGCTTCCTCCGACTCCCTGGGCAGCAAAGGCCGGAAGCGGCAGAAGACCCGGATGTTCCCTGGCGGGGCGGAGGTCCGGCGGAATTCAGCATGAAGATCGGGACGTGGAGGAAGAAACATAAATTATATATACGTATATGGCACTGGCACTGACCAGCTGATTCCAGAAGAGTTGTGTCATATTCTATTTTTTGGAAAGCAACAAAGTTGCGAACCGGTGGGGGGGTAGGAGGGCAAGACTTTAGCCAGGAGGTCTAGTCCACCACTCCAATCGACCTTGACCTAACGATCAAAGCAGCATTGAAGAACATGGGAGGACCTGCACCAGGTCTTTGAGATGTCTCTGCCATCCAGACGAACATCCTGTCGGAAACACCTCTCAGCCACCTGTCGGGTGCACCACCAGGCCTTTGAGGTTCAAATAACCTCGATCCAGCGAGCGAGGAACGAGCGAGTTCGACCAGAGTTACGGCCCAAACCACTGCCATCCATGGGGACGCCGTCCTTAGGGGTGGCTGTTGACCTGAAATCCATGTAGGATGAATCTCCCAGTCCAAGGCAGGTGGTGTTTGGGGATCTGAGGCTTGTTGATGTGGGGCATACCTTGGAAACAGTTCTGATAGTCCACTGAACCATGGAACGTGAGTGGACCGATCCGGACACCTTCAAACAAATCCTCAGAAGGTAGTTAGACTCACCAAACGTACCACAACCACCTTCTGAGGTAGTTGGTGAGTACAGCAATGAAAGAGTGAACTCCACTCACTCCAGTGTGGCCCACTCCAGTGGCCTGATTGGTGAATATAAATGGTTCTGAGTAGCATGAACATACATGCACGCGTATAGTCTGGTCTTAATCAACTAGTGTGAGGGTGGAGTATGATCTTTTAACGTGTATGCCATACTATATATATATATATTAATATATTTACATATCTACATGCAAGCAAGGAGCAACGAGGGTCTAAATAAGACACGACGATATACTCAATCTCTGCCCAAAACCACACCGGTTTCCATAATGGTGTCATGGAGCATACTAAGGCACCCTGGTGCGCGTTTGAGATCTGCTCTGGGGCATAAATATCAAAAACCAGTTCGTCCCAGGATTCACTGACCAACAGATTTGTCACATGTCGAGGCACTGTTGTGCAACTGTCGTGCTCGTGGAACGTTCTCTTCCAAGACCTGCCAGCGTTGCTCCCAGGGTGTGCTGATCAGGTGAATCATCTGAATGTTGCCAGTGCGGGCTTCGGATTCGATAGACAATTTCAATGAATAAATGTTCTATATTGTATATATCGGAAGATGTTTGGTTTCAATGACTCTAGATCAATACAATATTTATGTATAACATATATATATATATATACATATCCACCGTCGACGAGCAATGTTGTTCAACCATAGCATGAATGGTCAATGCTTCAAAGGACTTGCGTCTTGGACACTTCAGTTCTCACGATTGCTCCGCTGCAATACCGTCAGGGAGTTGTTTTTCTCTTGAAGCAAATCACGCAACAAGCTGAAATAAAGGTGTTTGTTTGATTCTGATACCTTCTAGTTCCAAAAGCTCTGCTCGAGTACATATGCGCTGACCCTGATTTTCAAGGACTGAATGAACAAAAAAATACTTTTGGACCAGAACTCTGTTCGTCCTAGTTGCAATGCATCTTTGATGATGCCCATTATCTGTGCATCGTGCATGCACGTCGGCGCAGCAGCATGTCAATCATTGAAACTGCACAATGGACTACAGTGTTGTGTTAGCACATGTTCGCACGAATGCAACAGCTGCCAGCAAAATTCTAATTACTAGAAGTGTGTGAGCAAGAAACGTGGTGGGAGCGAATGGAGAAGTGCAACTAGGAGCGAACCGGCTGTGGTACCAAATTCCAACTGCTTTCCAACGGCTGAAGAAAGGAGCCACCGCTACAATGGCAACAAAAACCTACTTGAGCAGTGGTACTACAGTACAGTAGCTCCATAAAGCCACACAAAATTAATCAAAATTCAATAACATTCAATAACAACATATACAAGCTCCAGCCATGCTTGGAGGGCCCTTTGTTAATCGTTGGTGGTCTCCCCGTTGTCGCACCTGCTGTCGTGCTTGCTGCTGATGACGCTCCTCCGCTCGAGCCAGCTCTAGCAGCTGGAGGACATGACGCTTCGAAGAGCTTTGCCGCTCGGTGTCTTCCTGGCGTGACGCACGTAGCATCTTCAGTGGCTCGGTGTGGGTGTCGTGCCTACCCGTGGCAGCGGGCCTTCTGTATGGGAATGACCTTTTTCTCCTAGGTTCAAGATGAGAAATGGAGAGAGACCAAAGAAACTGATCCTGCAATTGGGGAAGAACCTGTAACGCTGTCAAGAAAATGAAACGACGACAGAAGCTTCCAACACGTCAGAACAGTTCAAACAGTGAATCAAGCACCCAAACTCGACTCCACGCCTTTGCGCGACGAAGATCCTCTACTATCTGTCGATCCTCCTCCAAAGCGCTGGCCTCCAGGAAGCTGGTCTCCAGGAAGCTGGTGAAGCAGTTGGGATGAATGATGCTGCCATTGTTTTCTGAAGAAGAAGATGTTCGAAGAAGGAAGAGACACCCATCAAACATCATCAAACTCCCTTGGGGAACCCATCTCCTTGATGGCATCCCCTGCCTTTTTGCTCTTTCAGCCCTTCCCGTGCTGCCCGTGCCTTGGCCGCGAGCCCGGCCGCCAGCGAAGCCGCTAAGTCCTGCTCCGGCTGCGCAGCTGTGTGCAACTGCTGCAGCTGGGCCGTCAACGAGGCCTCGCCTGACACGGGCGAAATGAAGGCCTAGTGA
Source organism: Durusdinium trenchii (assembly GCA_963970005.1). NCBI lineage: Eukaryota > Dinophyceae > Suessiales > Symbiodiniaceae > Durusdinium > Durusdinium trenchii. The sequence goes on along the minus strand of CAXAMN010021462.1, from coordinate 93,362 downwards.
CTTAGCCGCTTTTCGTGGTGTTTTGCGAAAAAGGAATAGTTGTGAATAATTACCTATTCGGGAGAAGTTTGGATCACCAGGGAAGGTGAAGTATTGGCCGTTGACATATGCTCGAATGATTGTGGGTCGCATAGGTCAGCTGGGTGTTCTCTCAATGAATCTCACAGAGTGAAGACCAGTGATCCATTTCACTGAAGGTCACCATCCAGAATCCCATCTGTCTAATGATCCTAAATCACATTCTTACACTAGATTACAGATTACATATTCCCTACAAATCCACTCGTACGGCACCTCAGCTTCGGTACCACCGTAAACGGATCCCTCAGCCCTCACTCACGCCTTCGCGGAGCTCGAAGATCCGAAGCTCCGCCTCCTGGAGCGATGGCCGGTCGAAAGCGGTCGGCCGAGCCGAGCCCGGCCGGTTGAAAGTCGAGAAGAGCAGCTGCCATAGGGCTGGGGTCAAGGTCGGTGGTGTGACGAGGATCTTGAAAACTATAAGGTCCCTAGGGAGAAGGAAGCTGGTTTCATTTTAAAAAAAATCTGACACTCCGTAGTTGTTTCGTGTTCGTGCCCCTGTTGTTCAGGGAGTATTGGCGATGTGAACAGGCAGCTTCGTGAAGAGTGTTGCATCGTCACGAGACCACACCCACGCGGAAGACATACAAACGAACACAAGTTCGCTCTTTCTCCTTGGGATTGTCCAAAAGGGCTGAGTTTCCCTTGTATTATGGCTATTAATGCATACATTGGTGGTATTGTGTTTCACATAGCACCTGGCACCCGTCGAAATGCACAGGAACGAACGAGGTGGCTGAAGAAGGAACCAACGGTGGCTATGATCCATACGGTCGAACGCCGCCTGCCTACATGCAGTTGATGGAACAACAAATCCGCAAAACCATGCAACGCCCCAAATCCCCCATGCACCACATAAAAAAAAACATACTAAAACACAAGGGCCCTGGCGCATCCTGAGTCTTGGCCTTCTGCTCCTTGCATTTCTCCTCCATTCGTTGCTGTGTCAACCGCTGCCGCTGGCGCAGCTCCTGGAACACCACCCGATCTCCGTCCCGATTCCGCACTCCGGACGGAGTCCTAGCCCGGGCTATTGGCCATCCAGCGAATATCCATGGGATCTCAAGGGACTGGAAGAGTTGCATCTCATGGGAGCTCATGCAGCTCAGTGAATGCAAGTATCTGTATAAGATTCTGTACGTATCTAAGCTAGTCTTACGGATCCAAACACGCCGTTTGCTCCCACAAAAATAACACCAGATGAAGAGCTGCACCAGACAATGATAACCATGATATAAGCACCAAGGTATAGCAGTCATCGACCACTTACATGATGTAAATATGGAACAGTTACATAATGTTACATACATTCACCTGCACATAACCCATCCGTGGTGCCGCAACTCTTCTGCTCCCACCGGTCCTGTACTCCAAATATGGAATTTAGATAATTTAGATGAATTTATTACATTGGGACTCAGGGGTGGAATGTAAGTACATAGGTCAATCCATGGATTCGTTTGGGATCAATTGAAATCGCCCGTCACAACCACCCGCGACGCGGAAAACGGAACGCCCGGGGCCGCTTTTTGGGATCCAACGGTTTCGTGCTGCTGCACCGCGAGCATATATAGCGTCCATGCGTTCGGTAGGCCTTGGGAGAAGAAACCGGGTGAGGCGGAGGCGAAACCGGTCTGACCATACCGGTAAGGCGAAAGCTTCAAAGCAATGTTCTCAGATTTGGGAGTTGATCCAATATGTTGATCCAAAACATCCGCCCCGAAGTTCCAACTTGAAGCGGAATCGAAGGACCAATATAGGCACAAGAAAAAGGCTGAAGCAGCTTCTTCAAAGGGATCCATTTTGGAGTCCCGCCATTGCTCAATGGCTACAAACAGCGAATTGCCTATATGGTGGATTGAGAGTAGATGGTATATGAACACCCATGTAAAGGACATCTTGAGGTCTGTGCCATCTGCTCTGAAACCACTGTAACCATCCCAAACCATCTTTCCCACGAAACCTGAGCAGAATCCATGAGACATCGTGGGATAGGACTGGGGTCTCGAGCAGCGAGAATCACAGTTCAAAGAACCGTCCTGACGCTTCACTGAAGCAGTCGACCACGGCAATCTTCCACCAAAACACTATAAATATCGTGGAACCCAAGGACATCTACAGTACCAAAAGCATCAGTAGTCGTCGTCGTTCTGTATAATTGAGGATTGGCCACCGTGGTATTGAACATTCTTAAACCATTCCTCTTTTCTCAGCCTGCTTGCGTTTAAAATTATTCAAGTCTCTTCCACTACTCCAGGCCTGCATCGTCAGCAAGAACCACGAAACATGCAAGTTTCACAAGGTGTGGTTAAAGGATACCTCAGGTGCCACTCCCCTGACAAACCATCTTAGGCGTCACCAAATGGACACAGCTCCTTCTTCAACAGGCAGTTTCCTTCTTCAACGGCTTCTGTTCAAGCCAGCTGCAGCTTGAGATCGCATCAGCGGCCGCGCGCTGTTGGTTTGCAGGCTGTTGAGGGCTCACAGGAGCTTCACGGTACATGTCGCCGAGGTGAGACCGATGAAGAGCCTCCTCGGCCGGTCAAGGACGCCTGCGGAACGTTCTCCAGCCTCCAACTTCATCCGTGCTCCAGCATCACCTTGCCAAAAAACTATTACCAGCACGAATTAGTCGAGGACGGGGTCAATACACTAAAACGGAACCAACCACCCATTGGATATCACACAGAAAGCACTTTCCATGCTTCCAAAACTGTTAGTCTGTTAGTGCTTACTAATATTACCTGTGTACTGTGACCGCTAACATCGCTAACTGCATAGGGTTTTGTTCATAGAGGTAGATGGTCTGAATTTCAGAAATGCAAGACCGTCCAAAAGAATTCCAGTCCTAAGAGGTGTTTCAAACGTAGCCCAAAGTCAGTGTGTTGGAGGTGCAACAAGAGTCTGGATCCAATATTTAAACATGCAGGTTCCATCTCATCCAGAAAGATTCAGAGGAAAACGCTAAAATGAACAGACTCGATACATCATTGAGGACACTCTTAAGACCAACACCTTTCCCTCTAAGCAACATGGCGAGGAGGACCGAATCTAACACGACGGCCTCTTCACAGGCTCCAGAATTCTTTAGTTTTCTCCTTCACAAGCTGAGAGTCCAACCACACCAAGGACCACTTCGAGTGGCCTTGCTTCGAAGCTCGCTGGCGGCCTCCACCAGGTCTGGAGCCATCACCTCCTGAGTGACGACACGGTGTGGCGATTCGCCATGGACCAACGGTGTCGCAAAAGGAACACGCCACATATTCCACAAGATGAAACACCGATCCTTGGACCTTAAAAAAGGATCCAGAAAAGACACCCTCATGTTGAGGCCAATAATTCAATGTATAGATCAATACACACCCAATATGATCAATACATAATACATATCAATACACCATCCAATGAAAGCTTATGTTCGTAGTGTGGTTGTGGTTCTCTCTTGTTTCTTTTTCACTTTGTACAAAAAGCGCTGCCTGACCATGCGTGTCAGCAGTTCCGTGGACCTCCGTCCTAACAGGGGACTTCGTTCAGGACGGGCTGCGAGGGTGGTGATGAAGAGATGTTACAATCCTTTAGTATGAGAACCGTATGATTTAGTCTAATTTACAAGCTTTCTTGACCCATGAAACGTTGCCAATGGTCCCCAGGTCTCCAAACCACGGGGCTCGACGGAAGCGCGACCTGGAAGCAGCGCTTCCGTCGAAACGCAGCGAGGTCCGTTGGGTCGACTCGTGACGACTCCTTCGTGGCAAACTTCGAAGGAACGAACACTGCGAGACACATCGAGTCGACGTCGCTCCTCGTCGTTGATCCAATACTGCAAGACATCCTCGTTCTCATCGATGGAAAGAGACATCCGAACCTGCAAAGCAACAAACACACCCATGAATCCACCGAATTGATGAAACCAACATGGTCTGCTATAGAAGAGCAAGCATCATAGAGGTTGCATCAGGACCACCTGCCCGAGTCACCCAATGGCGACCATGTCCATTGGACACGATGGTCCGCGAAGATATTGGACATGATGGTCCAGCAACAGTTGCTGGGGAGGTCTTCATGTGATCGGCAAAATGACCCCAAGGAATCCAAAAAGACGTGCCAAGACCAACATCAGCAACACACGTTTTGCAAGGACAGGGCTCCTTTTCTAGCTCTGTCGATACCGCCAAAGCGATGATGGTGTAATCTTCGGTTCACTCGAGACAAGTTGGGATATTATATATATAAGCTGAAAACGTAGTGGCTCTGGCTGGCCAATCAGTGACCAATAGGCATTGGGATCCCAAAAAGCAAGGGAAGTCTGCCGTGTTTGCGGCCTCTTCAATTTCTTTCCAGCGTATTCAAAGACTATCACACAAGGCCCTAAAAGAATCACTGAACTCTTACTGACCCAAGAGATCACAGCCAGGGGGCTGTTTGTCCGATCTGAATTGCAGGAAAGCTGTCGCTGAGTTTACCTGGAAGCAGCCAGGTCAGTGAGTGTGGGTCAGTTTAAACCATCACTGACTGTCAAAAGATATGTCTATATGGTGGTTGATCAATATATGGTGGTTGAAAGGCTGTTTTATATAAACTCCTTACACGGGGTTTTCGATCAACTCCCATATATAAATATAAAACAGAGTCATGTGAGACTTGGATAATGAACATACACCTGGCTGTCTTTGTGGCATGTCAGGTCAAGTAGCATTCAATTGTGTGTAATTACTAGATTCACTATGTTGCGTGAAGGCTACTGGGAACAGCCTAGGGGCGACAACAAAAGCTCACCACACTGAGTATACAAATGGCAACTTGACCACTATAGGGCCTTTTTTCGTTGTAGCCAACTGTCGAACCGCTGTGCGCATGGCTTTCCACAACTTCACCAAGATGCTTTCTATTCAGGCCGGCAGGTCCCATACTCCTTTCACCAAAGCCAAGCGTCGGCCACACTCGGCATCTTGGAATTTCTGGCAGACCCCAGTAAGCCCTACTCCGCCCAGCGCGACGTAGACCTCCTGATTGACGGAAGCGACGTAGACCTCCCCCCAGGATGTGATGGGCATGGGCTCTTTCGATGAAACAAGTCTCAGAAAGGGGGTTGGACAATGGACCTTGTAGGAAACACGTGTAGAGCTGGTAAATTTAAAGCTGTGTAGGCCATGTAAGCATTTCTTGGAAGTCGTGCCCAGACCGCAGCCGTGCGGTGGCCAGCCTTCATGTCCCACACAACCCGAAGGAAGCCGCCACTCCCCAAACGGTATTCTCTTGGCAAGGCTCGCCGTCATAGGTGCCGAGGCCATTCTGCCCCAACAGGCCCACGTAGAAGTCACAATTCTTCCTGATGCGAAAGTACGTTTGTTGATGCGGCCTGGCAAGAGAACCACTAAACATTTGTATTGCACAACGAACCCCACACAAACAGAATAAATATAACTCTTAAAGCCCTTCAAAGCCTGTTGGACAGTGGTGAATTCTACTGTGTTTGTGTAAGCTCAAAAGGAGCATTTTGTAGGATAAATTATACAACAACGGGGTCCTTCGGTGATAGGGGTATGAAGGGCCTTGCTCGCTGGTATCAAGCAGCCTGCCAGTTGTTATGAGTCATTTGGTCATACCGTCATACATAACTCGTTCCGACCACATTAGAAGAATTCACCTCCTCCGCTTCGCCTGTACCAGTGCCCAAGAAACTACCAGGTACAGTGAAAAAGCTTGGGAACATGATATTGCAGCCCTAGCCATCTCCCGGTTTGAGGTGGAGGCAACCCCTGTCCAAGCAGGTTGAAGCCAAGGTTCTTGCTCTTTCTGGGCCATCAGTTAATCATCTATCAATACAAGTTCTGATTGGTGGGTCAACCATTGGTGCCCAAGTTTCATGTGTGTCGTCAAGGTCACCTCGATCGTCACCTGCACTTCATCCGGATGGAGCAAGCAAAGTCACAACAAAGCTCTTGAGGGAGAAAGCTGTTCAAACATAAACATGTTCAATCAAACTCTCTTCCAAACCATCCATGTATGGAAAAGTTATTACCTATACATTAGGAGCATAAACGGGGCTAATGTATGATGTAATTATTTCTGGTCTGGGAACAGGAATTTGTGTGGAACTACTTTACCGCGCGAAGTTCTTAGTAAACAGCATGTCGTGCCTGCCAAAGATCTGCTTGACCAGGATTAAAGTTTAACAGGTCAATGTTGTTCCCTGCCAAAGACTAGTTGAAGCTAGTTATCAGCCACACCTCAAACATGGATGTGAACCGCCCAAACATGAACAAGGTAGAATCAGCATACATCAGCTGCTGCTGTTCTATGAATCCAAGTTGACTGCAAAACCATGTTTTGAGGATACAACCGGCCTCACATGAACCAGCCTGCTATGGAGGATACCTCGTGTATACTCAAAAATGTTGTTACATGTCTAGCGAAGTAGTCATGCCTGGGGGAGACCATTCTCTTTCCGGGCAACTCCGGTGTCTCGCCAAGTTCTTCCGTGAAGGCGACGCAGCCAGGAGAATCCACCGTCTCGAAACTCAAGAAAAACCCTTCGAATGACTATATACCTAGGGATCCAAATACCTTCTCAGAAGGTGATTGGAGACACTGTTATGTAGGTGTGGAGGGTCCAATTACCTTCTGAGAAGGTACTTGGATCCCTAGCGTATATATACACACTGTTTGTGTTCTTGTGATCTTGAGATTGGGTAGGTGCTTGGACCTTCAACTGCTATGATTCCAGCATAATCTTTCAGCCATTCATTTCCAACAAACAAGAGGAAGGTGGCACACTCTGGATATAGTGTTTTTTTTGGCCTTGTGTATCATTGAGATAGACGTGTATGGAAGGTTTCTGGTAGGTAGGGGCACCGACAAGCATTTCACCAATCAAACATATTGAGCAATCCAGATATCACAAGATTCCGTAGTCACCATAAGTGCCAGAGTTTCTGCAGTTTCTCTCACATCAAATCCTATCAAAGCTAACCTTGATTAGCTTGACTACAAGCTGTCGCTGTGGGCTGCCCACACACCCTGCGCCTTCTCTCCAGGTTTTGCGAACACCCCCTTGGACAGCACAATGCACCTGACAAATTCACCAAACACTGAATCCAAAATCAACCTACTCAAGTGGATTCGATCGCCTGTCACATGAAGGTCTCTGCCCCATGTATTGTAGACTGGTCCATGCCAACATTGACACATCTTGAAGACTGTTCAAGGCTGAAGTACCACAGCTGGTTCCCAAGCAGAGTAGAACAGGAACATATCTCTCGTGATGGTCTTTTCAGAGCAAAGGAACCCAGCTCAATATACACCAAAAAAACAGCATCCAAAAGCTTCAGGTTGCACAGCTATGTCTTAAAATACTGATGCCATAATTTGTCCAACTAAGTCTTTAAATCCGGGTTCAGAATTAACATCAGAATTAAGTCTGTGAAACCAAGTCTTTGAACCCGGAACATCAGAATTAAAATCAACGATTGTGAAATTATTTGGATTCTGATGTTCCGGGTTCTTCAACCAAGGGCCCTTCCGAGTGCAAACTCCCACACGGAAAACCAAGGACTTTCAGGCGGTGAAAAGGTCAAGTTTGAGAAACAAACATGTTCCAAGTCGATTTTGTGTGGCCCCTTTCTTCAAGCAACAAAGAAATCCAGAAATCTTCCAAGGCACTGGGTATTTCCAGGACAAGCCTTAAACATTTGCTCACCAGCAGCTACGCCCTTTGTCACCTCCTTGGCTTTGTGCTTCGTGCGGTCAGTTGCATGTTTCCCACAGCCACCGAGCCACATTGACCTGCTAGCTGCACAGGGTGCGAGGTTGAGACCAGTGTCGACATGTGAGGTACCAGTCTGGACTTTGGCCAAGAGAAAGGGTCCATTCAACACGGAGTAAATCTGGAAAGTGACACGGGCAGCCAGCCATACCGTGAGCATAAAATCATTGTGGTTCAGACCAGTCATTGTTCGTTGTGGTTCAGACCAGGGCATATTGGTCATTATGGTCATCCATGAATTTTGCAGACAAAACCCAGGCGAACTGGCAAACTGTTGTCTGTCATAGATAGATAGATAGATAGATAGATTAGAATTGATTAGAATAGTTAGATTAGAATAGATTAGAATAATTTGATTAGAATAGATTAGATTCGAATATATTATAATAGATCAGATTTGAATAGATTAGATTAGATTAGATAGATAAATAGATAGATAAATAGAAAGATAAATAAATAGTTGCTATGTTTTAAAGATATATTGATAGACAAACAGATAGATAGATAGATAGATAGAATAGAATCGATTAGAATAGATTAGAATAATCAGATTTGAATATATTAGAATAGATTAGATTAGAATAGATTAGATTAGATTGATATAATAGAATAGAATAGATTAGATTAGAACTGATAGATAGATAGATAGATAGATACATAAATACATATAGATAGATCAACAAATACATAGATTAATTGGTTTAGACTTGATTAGATTGATTAGATTCGATTCGATTAGATTAGATAGATTATGATCTACAGTAGTCTTCTCTCTTCACAGCATGTTGGAGAGACTGCTTCTATCAATTGCGTGCACGTAAACCCATCTCACCATACCCTCATCACTCCATTTCACAGTCTAGTTCATCTGGGACAACCAAGAAAGCTGAAAACCAAACAAAACCAAATGCTGGCGCCAGGGTTCATATCTTAAACAGTAACTCCCATACCATACCTATATTCTCAGGTTCTCAAATACTTTTCTTGTGGCTACGCCTCATCACTCAATCATCCACCATCCACTACTGCTTAAGGAAAACAACTTGGCCAGTACGAGTAGCAACCAAATTGAGAATCTCTCGGCCATTCACAGTGCGCTAAGCGCAAACTGTACTTGATCCACGGCTTGCATGGCGCAGTAGCTCAATTAGCATTGTGACCATTGCCCATGTTGGATTTGTATTGTTTTTGAGCAGTTCGGGACATCTGCTGTTGCTTTTGCCGAATTTGCAGGATGTGTTTTGATGAGTCACGTCGCGCTGACAGGAGCGCGTTTCGGAAAGCTCCCAACTGTTCTTCTGCACTTTGTCGAGACATCTGTCCACCAATCCAATTGAGCCGAATACAATGCTCCAGTCCAGGCGTCCGCACGGATTTGTCTCGTAGTCCCAGAACTCTGGCGGAGTCGCATCCGTCCGGGGCTTCTTGGCATCACCGGGCGCGGCGCCACGCGTAGCGGGGCGCTTCATGGCGAGGCCCGGAGAAGAGACGTGGAGCGGTGGGTCAATGAAGAGTGGATGTCTATCCCTAGGGTTCCAAGTACCTTCTCAGAAGGTGGACACTCCACACCTGCATAACAGTGTCTCCAATCACCTGAGAAGGTACGACTGGATCCCTAGGGTATGAATGATTCTATGGCGACAACTCATTCCGTGTTTCCCTTGAAGTGGCATCTGAACCATGGATTTGGAAGTGACCGGCTGCTCAAGCTTGCTCGTAGACATAAATGGTATTATGGTAAGGTACCTTGATTATAGTTGCAGGCTAGCTAAAAGGAGAACCCTCAAGCGTGGATGGAAAGGCATTGACAATCCATGTTTTGCCAGGTAGCTTTGCTCACTAGAGGGCTAGAAGATCTCTGTGAACCAAGAGATGAAGTGCGCTAAGCGGATATATAGAAGTTGGTTGATCTGGAGGCAGATGGCGGGCATATCCAATCAGATTGCTTATTATAGCGAGTTACGTTTGGCCACGCTTTTCTAGCTCAAAGAGTTCAAACAACTCGAATGAAAATGACACCGGCCAATCACAACAAGAGTCTCAGTGGGTGAATGATGCTGAATATGTTTTTTGTTGTGCTGAAGGGGCGAGGCTTCATGATGTCCATGCTGCAGCAGTGGTGATTTTCATGAATCCTCAAACACGGGGTGATGTTTACATCCGCACAGAGCGTATATCCCCTGACTTCCTCTCAAAGCTTCTGCTGCCGGACATCGGTCTGTGGACATCGGTCCTCGTTCTCGCGTCTAAAAGAAATACTTCTTGGGCCTGCAAGAACATCGACACACATGCCCAAGCTTCTTCGATGTGAACACCAGTTGTTCGATGTCGCATGATTTCTGGCAAACGGTGCCGATCATTTCAGCATCGGCATCGCTTGAACACAATCGCAGGCAAAACGTGCGATTTCGCAAAACCATGACGAACCATGACGAAGCATCATCTCTCCATCCGTGTCTCCCAAACCGGATGAATTCCAACTTCCATCAACTTCCCAAACCGCGCAATGAAAGGATATCAACTTCCCTACGGGTCTTGGGTATCGACTGCGACTGGCCGTTTTGACGTAGGCCCCGAGGCGACTGACTTCTACCCTTTAGCCAGGAAACAAACGTGTCAAATCAAATCCATAGAATTGGAGTTTGAAGGAAACCCAAAAAGACCCTTCCGCGGATCACATGTGTTTTGTCTTCCAGGTCTCTCCCGCGGATCACCGCTCCATGAGACCCATCTTGGCCTTGCCCTGGGTGCCATAGATATGGCCGGGAAAAGATACATCAACTGTCCCAAATCAACAGGTCGTCTAGGTCGTCTGTCGTCTAACAGGGCGAACTGGGGAGACCTGACACGGACCGAACTCCTCGAGGACCGGACCTTCAGGACCGATGGAGGTCCACCGACCCTTTTCGGTCGCTCACAGCACCTTCACGCTGCACGTGGCGCCCGTGAGGCCGATGAAGAGTCTCCTCGAAACGTCGCGAAACGCGGATGGACGTTTACCGCCGCGCGGACGCGGAAAAGCGCGCGGGTGCTTTCACCGGTGCTGCTTTCACCGGTGTTTTGGTTCCGCTTGGATGGGAGTATAGTGCGAGGAGGTTCGCTCGCGGGCAAGACTTTGCACGTCTGTGGGTCCTGAGTCATTGAAGTAGACCACAAAACAACAAACGGGTGGGGTTGTCCAATGCAGTGCAGACTTGCTTGTGAAACAAATTGCTTTAGTGTTCAGTCTCGACCATGCAACCAGAACTGCAGTTGGTGGACTCTAGATTCCTGCTTCCAACAGATTTCCCCCATTCGTAGGCCTCAGTAGGCACACATGGCATATGGGGTGTCTTGGAAATGGATCAAAGGAACTCCCTGCAAGACTTAGCTCCACAGAGATGCATGAGATACTTGCATTCACAGGGGGGTTAAACCATAGTCGTGGTTGTTGTTTTCCTGCCAATTCTCTCCTTCCATGACATCTTACTCCTTCTCTTAAATGCCAAGAGTCCAACCGCGCCAAGGACCACTGCGAGTGGCTTTGCTTCGAATCTGACTGACGGTCTGAACGATGTCCTGCTCAGTCACCTCCTGCATCACCCAGGATGGATCATGACGAGGGTCGGAGAAGGATCAACATTATATTTTTTGAGTCAACCAGTGCTGTAGTACACACCTTCAACCATGTGCAGCCGGGCTGACAATGGGCTGCCATTGGTGCTGTTTCATGAGATCGACGTTAATCTATGAGCCATGGGAGCCCTGTTGGAGCCACTTGAGGCCGAAACCTTCAATGGAAACCTTGGAAACTTGAACACCCATCTTTTTCACTCATGGACAACCAGGAGTGGCTCTGGTGTCCCTTGGATGCTGCGCATTGGATGCAAAATCCTGGTAGAATCATTCTAGAAGGGCTCATGTCATGGCCATGTGGATTTCCCATGTTCAATCCAACATATAAAATCCAACCATTGGGCAAGAGAATCACCCCACAAGATAACACAACTCCTCGTCATTGATCCAATACTGCAAGACATCCTCCGTTTCATCGATGAAGAGGGACATCCGAACCTGCAAACTAACCAAGGTACTCGTGGACAAATGCGTGCCCCTGGTATGTGTTTGCACATCATATGATTCTATATACGTGTGTTTAGTTGATCAAAGCAAGCAATACATCACAACAATGCAAGTGCATCCATTCGCATATGAAATGAATCAACATGACATGCTGTGGAGGTGGATGCTCCAGATAGGCTTCATACACCATGGAAACATGTCGCTCATCTCAGGTGATGGTCTTTTAAGAATGCCATACTGGTTGGTGTTTTCAGCCCATAAAAAATATTAGTCAAACGGTCCAATCATCCCCAAGTAAGGGTTAATACAAAAAATCCGAAACCATCAACTAGCATAGCTGTAGAGGCAATCAGCAAAACCTTATATATGATTTTCGGATTTAGGGCACCACACATGTTGGATCGTTCTGGAGTATGTGTTATTTTTCTATCCTAGGCCCGAGGCTTCTGCTGCCCCCAAAGGTGTTTCAGATCTTAAAAGTAATTTCATCCATGGAGGCTACATGGTATTGGCATGGAGGGGTTGACTCATCAGCACATCTATACAAAAAAAACAGCAAAGCCTCCCAAACCTACTGAGTGATCATCGACAAGTGCTCAATACCACGACATCATCCCACAAAAAAAAAAAACGACCAGCATGTCGTCTTCCACTCTGGCAGTGCTTTTGGAGAGCATTACATGTAATCTTGCTAATCACACCATATCACACCAAGTCCATCAACAACACTACCTCTCATTTCTCCTCGCTTCTCGCTGAGCAGCTCCCTCGGTGCTCCGGGCTCCGACGTTTGGCGCGCCGCTGAACCCGGCCGGCTCGTGCGACGGTACGCGTTATACTCAACGCCGCCGGGGAGCGACGTCTCCGCATTCGATGGCCGGAAAGCTGCCGCCGTGTTTGCCTTCGGTGCTGCTGCCGCGGACGTCGTGGCGACGGAGCGGAGCCCAAAGAAGGACGAAAGACCGCCACTCCCAACTGACACAATGGACACGTAGACCGTATACCCTTCAACGACCGCGGGCTTCCAGACAGCGGGGTAGTGAAAGCAACGATTTTGCGGTATGTATCTTCTGCTTGAATTTGGGATCAGCTTGCCAGCGGTCCGCATGGATACATGTTGCAAGCACGTGGAAGTTGGTCGCACCGAATAAAGCGCTCATCAAAAAGCTCCAAAACATGCACATTCATGACCAAATTGGGGGTGGTGCAGAATTAAACTGCAAGTAGTCTCTTGAAACATCCTCTCCTGCATGGTGTGGTCAACGTTGCCAAATTGAGCTGCATGGGTTCTGTCATGTTCTGTCTGAAATGGATGTTACCCAACTAACGGGTGTTGTCCAACACCTGTGTTCCCACCAGGTCGGTACCAACTCACCGAAACAGAGTCCAATGAGGTGAAAACCTTGCGGTGAAAACCTTGGTTTTCACGCAATCTTTGGAGGGTGGCCGAAGTTTTGAACCAAAAACGCAAAAAAAAACAACGGCAGGTCACTCACATTTAATTATACTGTATGGTCACTCGGTGACCACTCGTCACTCACCAGATCGAGACACACGTCTGCGAACATGTGAAGTTGCCATCTCTTGCGTCTTTTGCCAGGTGGCCAGACTGAATCTGGTCAGGCCAGGCTTTCCGATTTTTTGAGAACAATTCTAGCAAAACACGTACGACGATATGTTAAGTCTGAACACCACCGAATTTGTTAACACCGAAGTCACTGCCGAACTCGGCGTCTTTGAATTTCTGGCAGACTCCGCTGCGCCCACTGCCGCCGCAAAGCGCGAAGTGGACCTCCTAAGAGCGGGTTCCGGGCCAACAAGTTCCTCTCTCCGGGCTGACGAGTTTGTAACATTGGAAATTCCAGCAAAGATTGAAGGACCCTATAGACTCTAAGACTATCCCATAGGTACCCCAGGTGAAGGGTCCTTTGAGATCACTTATACAACCTCTCTTGCTAAGGTCAAGGCCGAGCTGGACAAACGTTGTAGTTGGTTGACTGCAGGGACATGCATGACGATTGACGGCGGATCTCGCAAGTCGGTCAGAGAGACATGTTTTGTAGTCGATTGTAGTTTATCATCGATCGAGTCAGAAACATGCATAACTTGTTGATGTTAGTGTTTTTTGTGCACATAAGATCATATAAGGTTGTTGATGCATGTTTCTGGCCGCTGCAAAGGTGGCAACAAAAAGGACCCAAGGGCCCAAGAGTTTAAAACTTGGCAGATCAGGAGGGTCGAGAGAAACCTCTTTCAAAGAAGAATGAAAACACGTTTTCCCAACTCTTCCAGGAAAAAACAAGACACAAAAAAGGCTAAGCGGCTATTGTCTTGACGAGGCTCACCGTCATAGGTGCCAAGGCCATGATGCCCCAACAGGCCCACGTAGAAGTCACAATGTTTCCTCAGCTACGGAAGGCATGCTGGGTGAGCTGTGCGGGTGGGACTTGACCTTCAGAGATAGAAAAACAGTGAACAATTCATCCCGCACCCCGCATCGAAAAACATGCGCTTGATATCGCTTGATCATGTTCACCTGGGACGTATCAAATGCCAGAAGTGTCTAGCTGTGCATCTGAGTCCCATCAAGTCCCTCTTTCTGAGACCACACGGTGCCCCATCTCGTCGCAGCCCCGTCTCAATTGGGTTGTCAAGGTGACGTCGATCGTGACCTGGAGCGACTGGTCTGCCGGCCCCTGTGACGCAGCCTATGCTGTCTTGCAAATACTGCCACAGGGTCTATGAAAACAGGTGTTTTTGGATGAATTCAATGTGATGAGGACCTTTGGCCTACCATCACAAATAAATGTTTAGGGGTTGGGGCCGGTTGGGGTCAAGGGCGCTGAACAACCATTCATGTGAAGGTTCATGTAGTTAGGATCGCATGGTTTTGACGGAACATACCAAAACACCAACGAGGTAGACTCGATACCCCACAAACTTTTTTAATACAATTTCGGAACCGGCAAAATATATTTGTGGCACTCACTCTCACACTCACACACGCTCACGCTCACACTCACTCTCACTCACATCCACACTCACATTCACCCTCACCCTCACACTCACTCTCACTCACATTCACACTCACCCTCACACTCACTCACTCTCTCACTCACACTCACTCACTCTCACTCACACTCACCCTCACACTCACTCTCACATAGACTATCACTCTCACTCGCACTCTCACACTGACTCTCACTCTCACACACGCTCACCCTCTCTCTCTCTCACTCTCTCACTCAGACTCTCACTCTCACTCTCACTCACACTCTCACTCTCACTGACTTTCACTTTCACTCTCACTTTCTCTCACTCACTCTCACTCCACCTCACTCACACTCACCATCCCCTCTCTGGACCCCAATGCGTCTAGATCTCCGGACTTTCTGCCTCACACACACTGTTTGGGGTCTCTTGCCGGGATAATTAACCGCGATGGGCCTTCCCTTCATTCGGACAACGCACGCGGGTTCGCCGCACGCCTTCTCTCCAGGTTTGGCAAAAACCCCTTTGGACAGAATCACGCACCTGACATGGTCAAAAAATGAAGCCAACAACGCTCTATGGTTCACAACTGAATTATATATACCATGCAAAGTTTCAATCCGGATCGACATGTCGTTCTTTAGTTCTGCCTTTCCAAAGGGAATACACCTCAAGTGACCGGCATTGGAGGCCACCTCAAGTGACCGGCCTCCTTTTGAGGGGCTTTAGGCAAAGAACGTCTTGTGCAAGATATGTTTGGTATTGTTTGGTCATGTTGATGATTCAATGCAAAGACCTTAATACATCTTCCAAGGCACTGTATATTTCCAGGACACGCCTTAAACATTTGCTCGCCAGCAGCTACACCCTTTGTCACCTCCTTGGCTTTGTGCTTCGTGCGGTCAGTTGCAGAGTTCCCATAGCCACCGAGCCACATTGACCTGCCAGCCGTGCGCGAAAGCTGGGCAGTGTCCGGGTGGCCTTGCCAGCCAATCTTCAAGCCTTGGCCGCCTTGGCCTTCGCTGTAGCTCTGTTTCTTGGACTTGCACATGGAGTAGATTTGCAAATCCATAATACCCAAAGCATGAAGGCAGTGTCTCTTATTGTCTTTGTTATAGTTAGTTGTATTAAGTTGTATTATAATGCGCTATAATGTGTATCGGTGTATCATCAGAACGCCAGATCCTTAAGTTTGGGGCACTTTGTTTCTGTCACTGGCCATTGTCAGAATCATCCTCAAAATAACATTATATAACTCACCGAGAGAGAAGCTTTCGCTTGCAACAAGCTGTCACTGAACAAGCCATCTCGCTCCTCGCCATTCCCTTTTGCAACCTGAGGTCCATGACAGCGACCTTTTGGGCTGTAGACCACCAAAACACCTCCAAAACATCTCAACAACTTACGGGTGAGTTGTTCATGACACCATGAGGGGCAGCCTCAAGTGGTTCGCTCTTGAACATCTGGCTCTGAACGGCCCCTGGATAGCAAGGAAATGGACCCATTCATTGGACCATGTACTACCCGTTTGAGACCATCGACCACCGCCCGGCCCCGGGCACCCGCGGTGGTGGCAGCCGCCCCTGCGCCAACTCTGCGTCGTTTCGGTGGTTCGTCCCGGGCGTCCCGGGCGGATTCGTCTCGTAGTCCCAGAACTCCGGCGCTTCTTCGTCGTGCTCCGCGGCAGCTTTCGGCTTCTTCGGCCGAACCGCGGCTTCGGCCGCGGCCGCTGGACGCTTCATGGTGCGCCGGTACGGTGTGCGGAGGATGGTGGGAGGTTCTGTGCTGTTTTCCGGTACGGTGCGTCGGGCGTTTTCAAGAATTCGAGAGTGAAAGCCGGTGTTCAGTTGCTCGGATATGGTGAGACCATGTGAGACCTGAATCTGGTCTTGGGAACCTCTCCAGTGGCGGTCTGTGGAATAAAGAAGAGTTGGTGACGTGGGTTTAGATTTGCAAGAACTTCCTCTATCAAACGAGTGTGAATGATGAAACACTGATGTTTCCAGTGCCAAAAGACTTTGCCAAGACTTGAGGCCACAAGACTAGGTCAATCAGCTCAATGGAGCAGTTTTCGCTAAGCTGAAGTGGCTGAAGTTGGCAAGTGGCAGTGAAATACCGTCGGAAAGTTCTAGGCGCTTCAGCTTTCAGCTACATATCAGGCTCGAACCCAGGAAAGTCACAGAGGTCGTTTTGGGTCATTGGAATTGCAGCATATTGTTGGGTGAACACTGGACATCTGTCCTGATGTAGCTGGATCGAAGCGTAGCGACGTGGCAGTGACTGTAGACCTCGACCTGATGGTAGCTTTCCCCACTCTTCCGACCCAAACTCCTTGACCTGAGCACGCCAGGGCCGTAACTCTTCCAGCAGTGCCTCAGCCAGGTGGGCCAGGTGTCTTCAGGTGCCCCAAACGCTTTGACAGTCCGACATACACTGACAGTCCGACACCATCTTGATGCTCGATGTGCTTCATGCACCCGCGCCGTCTTCCGTGGGTGAACGAAGATGATCAGAAAGGAAGTCCAATCCGTTTGGGTCCAAAGATTTGCTTTTTGTTTCAACCAATAAAGCTTCGCTTGGCCCAATTGCTTCTTCACAAACACCTAGAAGTGCCGCTAGCTTTCATCAAGCCCTGGCTGCGGCCTAGCTCTCAACTCTCAACGAAGAATGCTTGTTGGGAAGTTGGGACCAATAGTTCGACCAGGCCAGCAAACGAGACTGGCATATCTAACTCTCGAGCTGTTTCCCAGAAGAAAAGGTCAAAAAACTGTCCACCTAGCTGGTCTTGCGAATTCCCAGGTTCTCCACTGACTGGGTAGGCATAGCCAAACCGATCAGTTGGAGTGGTTGGTTTCAGGGAACCACCCAAACAGGTCGTGGCTGGGCATGTGGTCCAAAACTGCAGCATAAAACTACGCCTTGCACCCCTATGTAGCTGTTAGCAATCAACAACCTCCAGGATCAAGTTTTTCTTCGGTTCTCATCAAACAACGAAAACTTCAAAATAACAACGACAACAACATGTTGTTTTCAGATGCTTTGGGACACACCTGGTTTGATCCATTTGTATAGGTAGATTTCCTGAGTTTCTACACCCCAATTCTGGACCTATTCTCATCAGCCACACCGCACCTCGGTGCGCCTCTCAACCTCTGCTCGGGCCTCTGCCCACTCGGCCTAGCTGTGAAAGCGGCCAAAACACACAGGCATTCCATTATCACGAAACGATGGGACTGTGTAGGTGTTGAGATCTTACAAGTTGATGATTAAAACATCCTGGACCTTCCAACTACCAAACAATTATGGTTGTTTTGGTTTTATGGTCGTTTTGGTCGTTTTGTTTGTTTTGCGTTATTTTGCGGATTTTTGTGGTTGTTTGCTGTTTTTTTTGCGCGCGTTTTGTGCTAATTTGCGGTCGTTTTGTCGGTTACGCTGATTTGCGGGCGTTTGCGCGGAAAACCGGGTCAATAACCAAAACTACCAGAATTTTTTGGTCGTTGGAAGATCCAGGATCGATATAGATCTTTGAATCAACGAAATTCGGCTTTTCCGACTTGTCTGATCTCAAGATGTATAGGATTTTGGTTTAGACTTTGGTCCTTAGGTTCTTTGTCATGCAACCGCCATAGTGTCCCTAGTGGGCAACAAACACCTAGCAATGTAGCCTCAATGCAAATGGATGATATCCTGCATAAGAAAATACCACAATGGTGGTCTAAATCTGTGGTGCAGGACTTCACAAAATTTGTTCATTCCACCAAAAATGGTCCAACTTGAGAAGGGAGGCGCACTCTGATTGATGGACGAGTCATTCCATGTCCCACATCGGCAGCCCACCTGCAGAACAAAGTGGCCCCATCGGAAGCTCCACGGCTACACGCCCGCTTGAAGGCTTGCGCCGTTAGTATATGTAGATTCAAATCCCCCTAAGAATCCTGAAGGCCCTTCCATTGATTCTTGATGACTGGATTGCTGGGGCATTGACCCCACCGTCTGCCGTCTTCGGGTCCGTCTTCGCGCGGGCGCCTTCTCGCCCTCCGAAAGCCGTGCAAAGAGGCGCCTGGCCTGACGGGACCGGCACGGAGAGGACTGAATCGAAAGAGTTTGCAGATGAAATTTGACTTGTTCCTAGTAGCTTATTGTTACTACTAGTAAGGCACTTGCTCCTAGTAGCGATGCACTTGTTCCTATAGTAGCTACTTGCTCCTAGAGTTTGTGTTTTTTCCAGTGGAACAAGAGAAGTAAGATCTTGAGGCGACAATGGGATGAAGTGGCAGGATCCTTCTTGCAATGCTTCTCAAGAAACAGAAACACTGGTAAGGGCATATACAATTTGTCAAAATAGTTCCAGAAAGAACAACAAGAACAACTCACTGACAAACTAACTTTGCAGAACCTATACTACTTGTCAGCTATGAAGCAGGCATAACCTAGAGGACCTAGAGTTATCAGCTGTCCCTGGATGTCAAGCGATTTGTCTTATGGTGACCATGGTCACTAAAGTGACATAAGCAGGCTCTTTCGAAGTTGACGATCAAAGGCCTTGACGCCGTACATCACGTACAAGAGGTTCCTTTGATCCGTAGCCGTTTGATCCGTCGACGACCGGTCCGTCCGCGTTCGCTTCGTGGCAGTCAGCGATCCTTCCGACGAGTGAAAGAGACGTCCGGACGGCGACGTGTCCGGCGTCAATGCCGCCAAAGCCCAAGGCAACGAAGTTGTAGACGGGACATGGCGATGAATCACTGGTCTCCAAGGGTTTGCTCACGTCAGGGCTTGGCTGCACCAGGCACAACAGAAGAATCAACGCCAAGGCTTCTGTGCATTCGACGAGCTCTCTCAATCTTGTCAATCTTGTAGCACAAAAACCTTCCCTCTCCGTCTCCATGCACCGGATTGACGTCTCCGTCTCCACGCATCGGATTCATGTCGGTTGAATATCCGTGGCCGCTGATGGTATAACACAAATGATACAAGGATGAAGTGGCAACAAACATGGTATGTCAACAAACACTGGTAAATCAAGGAAAAACACACGAGTATGTTGGTGAACACACATAACACATATGGACACATGAAACCCAAGGAATGAAAAATAGTCCACCCGGGGTGGGTCCTGCTCAGTTCATTTGGCTCCCGGAATCTTGGCTCATGAAGGGTCCCACACACACACCCATTGTTCCAAGACTCCCAAATAAATAGAAAATGGTAGATCCCCACGTAGAAAATGTAATGGAAACCATGCCACTATCTATTTGGGGAGCACTATGTTTAGAGAGTATGGCAAAACAACATATGACTGATATGACTCGACACGTCGAATGACACTCCACACATCGGGGGGAAAGAACTCCCAACTCAAATCTTGCCGCATGGCCTCTGCTCCCTTGGGCATTGGCCCAGGCTTCAGAGCTGCGCGCGCAACGCGCACGGGCAACTTGTTCTGCGTCCTGCGAGGCGCAACATCGACACGCTCGAAAAGGAACGAATTCATGGGCTGTGGCCAAAAACTAAAGGCAATGTCTCTAAAGTTGAGGTCCAATCAGAGAGGGGCTATACTATAGACAATATCATATGTGCACAATGTTTCTGAAACAAACAAAAACAATTCATGTTGAATATGGTTCATACATTTTGTGATCTGTCGAAGGTGATGTTTTCTTATAAAGTGTCTACTTGATGTCACATCTCACCTGTCTTTGGTCAGATTGTTGTAAACATGACAAATGAGTGATCGAACAACGCATTGCACCCACACATTCCCTTAAGATCCTTCGCACAAATGACAGTGTCGCCTTCTGCGGACTGCAATCACAAGGAACACAATATCGTCACGATACCACGTTTGCAACTTCAGCACTGTGTCATCTTGGACTATCGGCAGCTACATTGACGCGTTTCGGCAGCCGCATATCCTTCCAATTCGTATCGGTTTCAGTTTTACGACTTCCACAAGTTCTGCATAATTTGGGGAGCTGTGAGAACTGTTGAGGAATCTACATGAACATTTTGGAGAGCTTACACACCTTTCCTCAATTGAGGAAACTGATGGCAATCTGGGAAATCCGCCTGACTCTGCAAAGAAACATCTCTTGTTGAAAACCGACATTCCTTGCATCTGTTGTTCTGGTTACAATGCGGTACAATAGCTGCAGCCACAGTGTATGTATTTATGGCATTTTATGGCCATGCGATCCCAGCCTTATCCACCTGTCACATTTGGCCACATCACCTGACTCAGTCGTTTTACGTTTGACTGTTTTGTGCATAGCTGTAGTGTTGATGTGTTGTGCAGTGAACTAAGTGAACTATATGTTCTTTTCTGTCTTGGCTTCTTGTTGGGAAACAGCATGGCGGCTTTGTGGACTCGATGGCAGGCCCTCAGTTGAGTGTATAGTATTTATCATGTCAGACGTCGTGTGTTTTTTACTGTGCAAGCGCTACACACGTTCAACGCGCTGCTTGCACACATTGACTAGCATTCCCTTTCGAAGCGTCTTGAAAGTACATATTAAACCATAAGCAAACCACACAGAACATCATTAATAGAACAACTGAACACGACACACCCATCTTCCCAAATGCATTTTCCTGATCTAATCCCTAGACTGATTGAAACCTCATACAGTTTTTCCCCACCTGTCAGGTGAGGGTTGATAGGCTTTATGTCAGCCCCATCTCCTCCTCCTTCTTCTCCTTCTCCTCCTCCGCCTCCTCTGCCGGACCTCAAGCACGACCATCCCCGGACCTCAACCACGACTATCCACACCCAGCGTTCCCTGTCGGATCTCAAACACGACCATCCACGCCCAGTGTTCCCTGCCGGACCTCAACCACGACCATCCACGCCCAGGGTTCCCTGCCGGACCTCATGCGCGACCATCCACGCCCAGTGTTCCCTGGCGGACCTCAACCACAGCGCACAACCACAAACACAATCACAAACACATACCCACAAACACACAACCACAAACACACAACGACAAACACACACAACCACAAACACACAACCACAAACACACAACCACAAACACACAACCACAAGCACACAACCACAAACACACAACCACAAACACACAACCACACAACCACAAACACAGCCACAAACACACAAACACAAACAAACAACCACAGACACACAACCACAACCACAACACACAACCACAGCACACAACCTGAGGACCCACAAGCAAAATCGAGAACTACAATACTCACGACCATGGCAACATGCTCCTCACTGTGGCAACAAGACAAATGATTGGAATGTCATGTTGGGGATCACTCGAAGTAAAGTAATTAGTTAATTGATTTCAGTGATAAAGACACCCTGAAAGACACCCACAAGTTCGCCTCTTGTCCTGTCCAAAAACGGTTCAACCTCGCCACGTTGGAAGGGTTAAAGCATGGAGCCGCCCATATTTGACTGTTGATGAGGTTTAGCCACCCATGTGAACCAGAGGTCTAGCAACCTACATCGCTACATGATGCTACATGGCTACATTGGGGGTGTCTTATTGATCAAGAGTCGACCTGGCCGTGTCTCGGTCTGGTTTAAAGCCGGCCATTCCCATTCATCGCCCGTCCATACCGCACCAGTCGCCGGTCGCAGTCCTCTCCCCGCTCTGCAAGGTGTTGGTGACATCGCCCAGCACCATGGGTGGGCCGTCGATGGCTCTGGAAGCCGCGGGCCGCGGGTCGATGCTGCAAAACACAAAAGCCAAGAAAGTGCATCAAGGTAACCAGAAACCATCTGTGGCAAGCTGATGATCTTGTGCATCTTCTGCTTGACATAAGACATGCAGGTTTCAAGATGGTTCATTGTGCATATTATTTACAATAATGTTTAGGCAAAACTTGCGTGTTCTGTGGGGTGGCTGCTTACGGTTTCATGTTGTCTCACATGCCAAAAACACTTGGATGAATGCCCTTCGCGTTAGTAAAAAGGGAATCGCTTCCCACTGTAACAAATCCTGTCCATCTCCTGGCCCGGAGCAAAACGCTTCGAAACGCTTCGAAACGTTCGATGCCAGTCTGCAATCACGCCTCTAAGACGTCTGAACAGACCCGCCAGGAAAAGGTCAGCCGACTAGTTTGGAACCACAAGCAAATCAACTGGAAAAGTACAAGTACATTGCTTTGGTGTCCACTCCCTGTTTTACTGCTTTGTCTGTTATCTCAGTTATAGGCATACCCACAAACACAAGGCACATATTCTACCCAGGTCCCGTGTAACTATCTCTGTGGTGTTTGGGCTGCCCACTGCCTGAGAGCACAAGGATCAGAAACAGGACAGTCACGCCACGCATCAAATGCGACATTTTCTCCACTGCAACACGCCTCTCAGAAATCGGTGGAGCTAATCCGCAGCTGGCGTCCTGGAGAAGGGTTGCTGGAGGAATGTTCTCCACTGGCAGTTGCTTTTGTCTTTGCTCAACCAGAACAGGGAACAAAATCAAGCCATCTCTCGTAGTCGCGATATTCTCAAGCCCAAGTCTCAGTGTGACATAGTAATTCAGCCGCCCGCCCTGCTCTCCCCGCTGTTGAACCCTTTGCGTGATTTATCTTGAGACAAACACAAACTGACCTTTATGAAAGAAAGAGAAGCAACAATTGATTGATCCTCCCTATCTCTTAAGCGACTGTACCAGAATTTGAAGTACAGGTTTTTCCTGATCCACTGAGTGAGACTAATAAGAAGCAAAAAAACATTCAATATAAAATGTTCTTGCATCCAAAATGGGAAGACCAATTGGTATTTTTTGTTCTACAAGTGCTCATTTGGGAGGCCTGAAAGAACATGAGTGCCACTTACCAATTTTAGATACCAAACCGTGTGTTAGTACATGTTGGCACACCTTTTAGTGTACCAATACGGCGGTCCAGGAGACATATATATATATATACTAGACTGGGAAGAACAAGGGAATCTAAACCCAACGCATTTTACACGATGACATTCACATTTGGCTTGGAAGGTTCCATATACTCTGACCAATGCTTTGGCTGCGGGGGTTCCATGTTTCTTGCAATGAGGGATCACCACTGTAAACCAGCTCTTTGCTCAAGAACTATGTTCACTTCTTCCGCAAGATAAGCTTCAACAGCCCTGAGATCCATCCAGCTCCAATTCAATCATTCTTAACGGTCGGCTGCTCCCGTGACTGGATGTTGCAAGATGTTCCAAGACTTTCAGGGGGAGTCATGGAGACTTTCACTTGGTGGTCTGACCACCAAATAGAGACTCAAAAAGTCTAATCGGTAGCAGAAGAGTGTCTTGTACATAATATACATATATATCCCCAGGGATCCAGTCGTACCTTCCCAGCAGGTGGTTGGAGACACCGCTATGTAGGTTTGGAGGGTCCAAGTACCTTCTGAGAAGGTACTTGGATCCCTAGGGTATATATATATATATGGCTAGGGGATGATTTCGGACCTCCACTTTTGAGGCATTTACATGTTACTACAACATACATACTTTCATTGCTTACTTCAATATCTGACATCTGGCTTCATTGCTTATTCCAACATCTGGCTTCACCAACATCTGGCTTCATTGCTTACTTCAACATCTGGCTTCATTGCTTACT
The DNA here is from genome assembly GCA_963970005.1 of Durusdinium trenchii. Lineage (NCBI taxonomy): Eukaryota > Dinophyceae > Suessiales > Symbiodiniaceae > Durusdinium > Durusdinium trenchii. The sequence goes on along the minus strand of CAXAMN010021462.1, from coordinate 68,876 downwards.
TCAACATCTGGCTTCCAACTTCATTACTTACGTAACATTGCAACAAACAAACTGGTTTGCAAACCAAACCTCTAGTTTGCAAACTCATTCCTTCATTCTATATAAATGTTGCTTGTGAGGTGGGGGGTGGGGGGGAGAGGACTCTTGACTTGGTAGGTGTCAAGGGGGGGAGGGGGGGGGTGGCAGGGAATAATTGGTATAATGCGATGCTGGTCTCTTGAACCCTCTGTTCACTCTTTTCCGCATATGAAAATATAAACATACATGTTGTGTTATGTATGTATTCTCAACCCACCTGTCTTTGAATAAATCGCGCTCTGATGTTTTCCTTCTTTCGCAAAATGATTCCTGGTGCTCTTGGCAACGGTCCAGCGCCTCGTGCTCCTTAGCACGCGAGGAATGTGATGTTTTTAAATGGTTTTGGGACGTAGCTAGAGTATAACAAGTGTTTCTTTTGACAACGGGGTTCTGACTTACTAAAGAAAGGTTTCAAAAGTACTATGTGTTGAAGATTCTCAAAAATTCAAAATAGTAGCGATACAACACCTTCACACACTTTGTAAAGCAGAATGAAACATCTTTCGGTATATCATTTTCTCGTTAATGCTTAAGAAAATGTGTGGATGTGCACGCGTATGTCAACACCGGCTGAACAAACTCTTGAACGTTTGTGGCCATATAATATAAACGAAAGATTTTTGTTTAGACGCAGTGTCAGTCCGGAAGGCTGGATCAACGTAGGTATCTATATGTAAATTTAATGATTCGATCTGGGCTGATAAGTATGCTGTCTTTCGGCTGGAATACATTCCTTCAAAGACAGCGATTCAAGACAGTATAACAATCCTGTACGCTGGATTGTAGATAAATGTATTGTTCTAATGCTTTTGGGTCGCTAGGTATGCTGTCTATCGGCTGGAATACATTCCATCGAAGACAGTGGTCACGACAACATATCTATCCGGAACGCTGGATCGACGGATTATCTTGTTCTATGGGCTGATGTGTATACTGTCCAGCAGCCGAGCTACATTTCATCAACATACCTTTCATTTTCCAAACTCACATTCGAAAGCTTTAAGCTCTGTTGCTCTGCCGCTTTGACCTGCCGTGCACACCTGCTCGTGATATGCCTTGCGAGCGCGGCAAATTAGAGGGAGTCCGATGCTGCGATGGCCTTTTCGTACAAGGCTTTTTCTGTACACATTTGGCAACTGCTTGGGCTTCAGCCTGTCGCTGTTTCTCCACAGGTAGGACTGCTTTTTCAAGTCCGTTTCTCGTCACCATGTCCTTCCAAGCACTGTCACTCCACAAGCCTTTGCCAATGCGCCGGGCCAAGATTTGATTGGGCAACATTTGCCTGGCTGTTGGTGAATACAAAGCGGCATTGTGACACACCAGCTTCGCAAGCACAATGATGTCTACTTTCAACTGGAGCGCGCTCTTGTGCATTGCCTGCGTTTGCCGGAACCACCCGTTTAGCTCAGCGTGCAGGCTTTCATTGCTGGTGGCGCCTGTGGGCATGAGCACCTGATCAGTTGCTGACATACATGCCCTGGCACGGGCATTGTTGAAAAGCCACCCCAGCCGGTCTGGCTGGGCAGCTTGACAGAGAAGGTCATACACGGGCTTCCCTTCTTCTGTTTTCTTGACAACTTCTGAGCGATAAACCGAGCTTATAGCCGCTAACCGCTCCACAAAGTCCACATGACTTTGCCAAGCTCTGGTACTGTCCATATCCTCCAATAGTTTTTTGGCCTTGCTCCGTCCCGGATTTGCTGTTGAAGAACTTGCTCATGAGCAGACATTGAAGGGCAGTGCTGACCAGTGTAGAACGCGCCTTGATAGAGCAAAGGCATCGAAAACTTTGCGAGGCAGCGCCTCAAGGTTGCCGAACCTGCTGTTCTCTTGCGGGCTGAAGACGATTCGTAGTGCATTGCTAGGTCGTAGGGGATCCAAAAGCAATCCACGCAAATTTGGCAAAATCTCCTTCAATTTGCAGAAGAGCCGGCGACTAGGGGCATCTGTTGCAACAAAGCAGACTTGAATGAGGGACTCTTTGCTCAAATGCTTCTGAAGACCTTCTGCAATATGATCTGAACCTTCTCCAGCAGCCCCGAACATAGCAACGACTGCACCAGTCTTCCCCCTGACAGTGATGACCCGCCTGATGCTGTCTTCATCTCTAAATGCTGCTTCTGCTCGTCTTTTCTTGGGGGCATTGAAAGGAACTTGTCCCAAAAGTGACAGGCAAATTTTGAAAGTGCCATCAATGGAAAGAGTTGTGAACTCTTGATGTTCTGTACATTCTTTCAAGATACTGGTGCGAAGCAAGCACGACTGCTGTGAGTGAAACACATCCTCTACCAATGGCCACCATCGAGATGTGTGGGAAGGCAACAAGTTCGCTAAGACCGAGCCACGCCGAACGGCCTCCAACATGAACCGCGGCCACATTGTCTTGACCTGGAAAGTAGACAAGATTTGCCTGAAACATGCACGGCACTAACAAGAGAAACTGAAAACTAAGCGCCATCAGCAGTTTTCAACATTTATCAACCCTTCCGAAGCCTTCGCAGGGTGCAAGATGATTTCTTGGAAGAGCTGCTCGCCAAAGTCATGCGTGTAGAAGATATTGCCAACACGTCGCACGAATAGATTCTGACCAAGCAATGTTTGATTGACGTACCGAGGTCCTGCAAGGAGATGGTAAAGGAATCTTCACATACTTTACATGCTATTCTTATGGTATTGGTGTTCTGGCTTGAACGTGGTGGTGAAATGGCTTCAGCATCAAAACTGTCAGTCCTGTCGCATCAAGCACCAAACGAATCTGGTTATCAATTGCATTCATTGAGTGCGACAAACCCGGCTCAACTTGCTCTCGCAGAAGATCGGCACTCCGCTGCAAATAGTTGCCAAGCCTCTGACCTGCAATCATGTCAGAATCATGGAGTGACAGAACGCATTTGATCTGCTTTGTCCCGGAGCAGCAAAACTGATTCCGTGCGACATGGTAAGTTTTCAAACGTTGAACTGTACGATTTGGATACTGAAAGCAACGCCATGGGCAACATGGGCAGCGAATCCTTTCTCAGTCTTTTGGAATTTGCCACCATTCCCTACTCGAATAACTTCATCTGCAAGATCTTGATGTAAAAGGCTGTCAACGACAACAACTCCACCATCTTCCAGCCAGTGGTCGCGATGAGACATCTCTTGCTCGATCTCCGAAACACAAGCTTCATTTTCTGACAGCAGGTCAACGATATCGTCTTCGGACTGAGACCCGTGGATCAAAAGGGAATGCGGCGGAGAGACTGCATCAGCACGAGCAGGGGCAGCAGAACGCTCTTGTGCATCACTTTGGCAAGAACCATGCGCAACATCATTGGCAGATGTCCTTAACCGGGTGGTCTCAGGGTACGCATAAGCAAAGCGACTGGACACACACGGCTGAGGCGGCGACTGCTCGGCGGAAGTGGATTTCAAGCATTGCAGAGGAACGTTGATCTTTATGTCTTTTGCTGACGGTCTTTTGATAACTTTGCTGGGTTTTTTCTTGGCAGGCCTACCCCCAGCTTCTAAATCAAGCAACGCATTTCTTTCGACAAGCCCAGTTTCTTCTTTAGTTTTCAACTCCGTGTCGTGCAGACGGAAAAAGACGCAAGTTGAACTGTCTACACCGGCTTCTGGAGCTTCTTCCAGAGCTTCACGATCAATAACATACGTGAATTCAACGTCCGAGATTTCACACGCCTTATCATCTGCCTTGAACGCCACGCAATGCGGCCGACCTGTGTTTTCAGAATGCAACAAATACTTCCCAGATTGCACCTGCGAGAATTCTAAGCAAGGTTCCAAGTGCAAGTCGAACAGGATTTGACACTCAAGGTAAGAGCGGTGCTTCCTAGTTAGCCGTCCATCTGCACTCTTCAGCTTTCTCTCCACAACTACCTTGCCGAGGAAAGTCGCGAGCGCCGCTGGAATACAATTGCCTTCCTCGTCTAAAGGGCTTTGAGGCGCCATGCGCGCTTCTTTGGAAGTGGCCAATTTGTGGATTGCTTCAAGCACCGATAAGCGCTGCTTTTCCCGAATGTGAACTTGAAAGCCAGTGACTGAAGCGATGTGTCTCTCACTTGCTTTGCAAACATCTTCCGGTGACATGTGGGGAGCTTGTGATATCCGGACACCATCAAAATGCAGTGAGATATGATGTGTCAAATCAAGTGTTTTCAGGTAATCACACCAGGCTGTCAATATGCAGTCTTCTGCTGCAAGGTAGAGGTGTGACAACAATGACATATCGGGATTTTTCTTGTTGACTTCTGGGGACCGAAATCTCTCGAACGCTTCCGGCAACAGCGAAATGGCAAGCCGTCGCAGATTCAAGGAGACTCTGCTGAGCTCAATCAAGAAACCATTGTTGATAAACTCTTGTGGAATGCTGCCACCATGCAGCACAGCCGTAATGATTTGTTTGCCACGGCTCTTCCGGACTTTCAGAACATCTTCGAAAACTTTCTGTCTGTCTGTAGCACACCTAGACAAACAAGCGCGCATGGACTGCGGCATAGGTGGCGAAACTTGCAACTTATCGAGAAGCTGATCGAGCACTGTGAATACTGCGTTTTCGATGTCCAAATCATGAGTATGTGAGACCAGGTGAACTTGGGCTCGCCTAGTAAACTTCTGAGCCCCCAAGCCTTCTACCATTTTCGTGTCCTCAAACGTGTGGTTTCCGGGTACGAATAGCCAAAGCGACTCCTTACACTGATGTCTGGTGGTGCTTGCGGGGCGCTCCCTGGATGCTCTTGCTTGATTGCCGGCAAATCTGATTCCTGCTTGACAGTGGAAGGGCTTGCAGAAGACTTTGTACGATGTCTCTTCCTTGGAGGACTGGGTGCGCTGCACTGAGATGGTACCTCAACCGGCTCATGAATCAACCTACTGGCCAAACTTGCACACATATTCTCATGCATTGTCAGCTTATTTGCTTTTTCGTGGTATTCATCTTTCCGTGCTTTGGCTGCATCAGTTTCTCTTCCCCTGACCTTTGCTTTGAGCTTCGCGATGTTGGCATACACTTGCGCCAACAGCTGGGCATTGGCTGCCCTGCAAGAGGAACCATCCGCATACCTAGCAAAAGCTTCTACCAAATGTTCTTCTGGCAGCGGTGGCATGTCCTCACGCTTTTCATGCTGTATCAGAGAAGACAACTGGACTTTGGTGAAGAGACCTGGGACAAAGACCTCGTCTGTTTTACCTCTCGAATGCGATGGCAACAGAACCTTGTTTGCTTGCATGCTTTCTATCAAGCTCTGTCTGTTCATGTTTGGCAAATCTTTGAGCTTCAAGGCTCCACGTTTCAGCACAGGGGTGGTGTTATCTAGTCTTCTCAAGGTGGAAAGATGCTCGACAAGCGCTGCAGAAATCTTCATCCAGGTGTCTTCGCATGTTTTCTCAGGCTCCTCATCTTCGTTTTCAACGTTGATGGCTGTAGCTGCACGACTCATGTGCTGCCGAAGGTCTCGGGGAGGCATGCCACATGCTTCACGCATTACCTGCTCAGTCAAGCCACCGTCTCCACCCCAATAAGCATAGCTTTCGATCATTCTGGAACATTCGTCTTGAGTATGCTTCAACTCGAAAGCGTTCTGAATCTGAAGGGCCGCCAAAATTGCAGGTCCTGAAGACAAAAAGCTTTTCAACTCCGAATCCTTCGGGTAGACGCCATCTCGCCATATATCATCATAGGCTCCTGGAAAAGCTTTACCAGAAGAGAACATCGATACACATCTCACCAGAATGTTAAAAGTTAAAAGCTAAATTAAGCAAAGTAAATGGCTACAAACACAGGCTGTGCATCACCCCTCATAATCTTTAGTCCTTCGATGGCATCCGGGTCTTCAAAGCGCGCTTTGACCCGCCAAACCAAAGATCTGCGGAGGACTGCATTGAAATCCTTCTTGCTGACATCCTGGAACTTAAACATGCGGTTGGCCTCCAGCCGTTTCCAACCCACACATTGGATCATGCGGGTTCTCAAGCCATAAGGCTTTCGGCCAGATATGCCCTCGCCGCTCATGAACTTCTTGAACAGGTCTTCCCGCAAGCGTTTGTTCGTTCCAGGCGTTTCCTGGCCTGACGGTCAAAAGGCATCACAATGTTTGGCAGTAGCAAACACTTTCAAGCAACCACTTGAGATGTGTTTGTGTCTTTTCCAATACCCGACCTAGCCTGTGAGGATAAAGCAGCCGTTGAGCTTCTCCACCTGCTTCCGCATCTCGTCTTCGTTCCACCAGATGTTCGGACCAAAGCAGGAGAAGTTTTGGTTGTACATGGCCTACAGGGCTGACAGTCCAGTGTCTCTGTGATGTTCACAACACATCGTTTCTGGAAACCTTCACAAAGACATGTGCCTCAAGATGAGCTGAATACAAAGATTGGCCCACACCACCAGAAGAAAGACCGATGAAGATGCGGACCGCGTTCAAGCCACGCTTCGCGAGAGCCTGAGCCGCCTGGCAGCATTTGAAAACATCTATATTGCACCAGAAGGTTTGTCGGTAGAACTTGATCAGTCTGTCCAGGACGTTGCCCGGCACCGACCCCTTCTTCAAGCAATGAGGGATCCGCACGTACACGTTCGTAACGTGCTGTCTGTCTCCTGGCGGGCAATTCAACCGGATGTGAAATTATTGTGAAATCATAACCATTGCTTTCAAAAAGACAAAACAATGACAATAACCATTGTCATTCACACGTTGCAGCTAAACTTTACCTGTCTTTCACGGCGCCCGCCTGGCTTGCAACACCGCCTTCAGGGTAGATCATGCAGCAGTCTTCATAGCAGCATCCAGGGGTGATGCTCTTTGGTGTATCGCACCACTCAATCATATAGTTGAGGAGCTTGTCTTCGGTGAGTTCACGCGCCAAACGACTTTTCAATTGTTGAACGACCTTGGCAGCATGCACGCGCCAATGCCTCAGGCCAACGTCGCCTGGAGCTTCGACGTCATCGTCGCCACGTCTTCGAAGCAAGCTATCGCCGAGATTGCACATTGCAGCCTTCACGCACTGATCCTTTGAACTGCTGGTCATTTTTGTTGTCATCGTTCCACATTCTGTGGATAGCTTTGAGCAACTCATCCTGGCACCGCTCCACGTCTTCAGGAAGTCTGCGCAGGAGGCCTTCCAATTGCATTAGGAAGGCTTGGATCCTTCCAGAATCAGTGGGCACCCCCTTGTATCTTTGGAAGGCGCCACTGCTGTGCAGCATCCAGCAATCACCATCATGATCGATAATCCAAAGCATCATCGCATGCTCCCGCATGAACATATCCACTGAACGAAGACACAAAATGGCCAGGGCTGCGGTGCACAACCGAATCAGGAAATCAGGAAAGTCTGGAGACTGTCTTCGCACGTCGCCACGGTGCTTTTCCACTAGAAAGAGGATAGTGTCCGGATGTTGAATTGGCTGAGCAGACTGCTTTTGAAACTCTTCATTTGCCAAAGCCAGTGACCTAAACAGGTTGTGGAAGTCTTCGGTGGATGTCAAGGCGCCAGGCAGAAGCCGCCTTCGGCGCAATTTCTGCCATGTGGCTTCACTGACTTCTGAATCGCCCAGTACAATGTTCTCCCCAGCGGGATCCTCCTTCCTTGGCTTGAGACAGCTCTGCCTCATCTTTGCGCTCAGACATCATCGCAAGGTTGGCGTACTCAGCTTCAATTTCAGCTTCTATCTGTGACGAAAGGAGTGGGTTTGGAGGGGAGGACCCTCCCAAGCAATCGCGCTGCGCAGCTGCTGCAGCAAAATCCTGCTCTTCCTTGGCTTGAGGCAGCTCTGCTTCATCTTTGCGCTCAGACATCATCTCAAGGTTGGCGTACTCAGCTTCAATTTCAGCTTCTATCTGTGACAAAACGACGAGGTTTGGTGGGGATGACCCTCCCAAGCAATCGCGCTGCGCAGCTACTGCACGTGATAGAGTATGCCTTGTATCCTTGATTGCCACGACGGTCTGTTCGTAACTCATCATGGCTCTATGCAACAAACCAACACGATGAGAAAATGATCCCTCACACTTGGTATGAAGAATCTGGCCCCTGGACGGTGGGCTCAATGTTTGCAAGCATAGCCACGCACTGGCCAATTGTCGCACGCGGTCCTGCGTGTTGACACTTGATCGCGCTGTGCTCACTAAATCCAAAAGGCGAATCCGACGAATTTCTGGCCAAAACCATGCAATCAGCGCAGCCTCCAACTGAATCGGCTTCTCTTCCTCCAGAAGAGACAAGAAGAAGCAGGCCACTTCCAGGCGTAGCCTCCACCCTCGAAGAGAGTCATGGCAGTCAATGGGCAATGGAAGCGTGAAGTGAAGCAAGGGATACTTTTCCAACAACAACTCGAATGGAGAAACCCGATCGTAAAATTGCTTCAGCTGGGACCATACACGCATCGTAAATGCTGGATGAACAGGAGGGCAAAAGTATCGCTCTTGCAAAATCAAGGTGGATAGGTCTGATGAACCACCCATCCTGTCAGCGTCACTAGCCTTCTGCTTGTTAGCCTGGTATTGGAGCAAAGCATTTGCTTCAGAATCCATAAAAGGCACCGCGTCAACAAACGGCTCAGTTCCATTGTCCGGGTGACTGCGTACGACATACATTGCAGCCACTTCAGCATTGTAGTATGATTCCAATATACGACGGTAAATGTTCAATTGCAATCTGTAGTGCCATATGGTGGCGTCTGGGATGTGACTCAGGGGTGGCAACATGCATTTTCCAAAGCCGTTTGACTTGTTCCAAATGCCCTTGGTTCGCTTCCAGTCGCAGAGAACTAGCGAACCATTTGGCTGCTGAGCAACAAAGTCAATTGACCCCGCAAGATTCTCACGATCGGCAAACATTGCCCACTCAGTCCTATATGCCTTGATGTCGCGCAAGCGTGTGAGAAACCTGGCAAACAGGCGCAGTTCAGGTGAAACCTCTGAAAGTAGATTCCCAGTGAGAAGGGCCTCGCATTCAAGATGCATCCAAGTACCTCTTCTGGCTGCTTCTGCTGCATTGTTGGACCATTTGGTTTGATTGTCTTGTCTGACATTGAAATGCTTTGCAAAAGCTCAGTGTCTTGCGGGTGCTGCTGTATCAATGATGAGACGATAGAGCAAACCTCTTCGTCCGAACGTGTTCTCTTCAACAGTTCTTGAACCAACTTCCCAGTGTAAGGTAAAGCCTTGATCTGCAACAGTGTGTCCTCGTGAATGTACGGTTTGACATATCCAGGTCGAGGCCAGGTTGCACCTTGCCTCATCTTGGTGAGAACTTCATCCGGATTGAAAGGCGTCACAAATTGGTGAATTAAAGCAGTGACAGACCCATCCGTAGGTACACCATCACACCGGTAGACATGAGTTGCTGGATCAAAAGATAACCTGTTGTCTCTCTCGTCTCTCATGGCCATGCAGAAATTTCAGATGGTCAATTACCACGGGAAAGCGTGGTTCCTCATGCCACTGTGTCGGCTTCTTGGGCAGAATTGATTGCTGAACAAACCCTTTCGACAAGACATCTGGCAAAACACTGTGCAGACCGAGTGTGGAGAGATTGATTGCCTCAGCCCGCTCTGAAGGCACTGCCAATTCAAGATCTGGCTTGCTGGCATGAATGTATCTAGCCACTTTCCTGTTGTGTGAAACTCTCATTCGCTGTGGGTCAAACTGAGAGGACCCTCCGACACGATCTGCAGACTTGACAAATATACTTTGCCGATGAATCCTGGAGGTGGCAGGGAAAAGAGCATGAAGGCACACGAAAGAAGCCAACTCCTCCGTGTGTCGAAGGATTATGTCTTCCAAGGGCACTCGCGTCCAGCAGAAACGCAGGCAACAGTAAGCTGCCAAGCCTGGCGGCGCCAAACTGAAAGGAGTGTCTGAATCAAGATCTCTTTGTAAGGCATCCGCACCAGAGGCTAACAGAAGATAACTGACAGCTGGACTTGAAAGCACTGCGTAGTGCAATGGTGAGTTGCCACGGGAGTCCACCAAATTGGGCGTGGCCCCATGCATCAGCAAAGCTTTCGCAGTTGTTGGATTGTCGTGCATCGCTGATCCGTGCAGGGCACTGTGGCTATTGACTGACATGAAATTTACATCTGCTTTGGCCTTCAGAAGTAAATGGACAATCTGCGCATTGCCAACGGACGCAGCCCTAGTCAGCGCTGTCTCCAGCAAGACACAGTTTGGATCTTGGCCATGCTCTAAGACCTGAAGGACTCGCAACACATCCATTGATTCGATGGCACTGAAGAGATCTTCTGTAAACTCAAATGTTTTGCTTTTCAGCAAGATTGGAACGGAGGGGGGCTGACCTAAATCAAGCCATGAACCTGAACGCGAGACCGAAACAACATTGATGCAAAAATACGGCAAGGCAAAGCGGTGACACACAGCATTTCGCACAATGTGAAGAAACTCTTGAGATTGCTCTTCCTCACTAAGCGGAAGAACAAAGAGAGGCTCACCTGCCAGGGCCGACATCAAGGACACGTCCGATCCGCCTTTGGTCAAGGGTCTGTGTTCACTGGAGATGCTTGGAGAACTGCTGCCACCCAGGGCATCCGATTGTTGGAGCTGGCCTTTCAAGAGTTGGCGTGCCTCAAAGAATTGTTTCTCCCACAACCGTTTCGGAATTTCCAGGTCGAAAGGGTTTGGAAGAACGCAGGTTGGAGAATGCAGGCGAAAGGTGGCGGAATGCGCTTTCACACAACCCAACCAACATTGGAGACGCTTGGCAGCTCTACTCTCTATGCCTGGACCTGAATCAGAACCTCTGCAAGCTGCTTCGACACTCTCCTTCCATTGGCAAAAGTTGCTTTCCCAATCTTGTGAGACAGGACATGGTAAGGTTTGCCACAAGTGGGGACTATCACACAAGGCATTTATAACATTATTCATGCAAGCCTCTTGAATAGATTCAAATCGGCATGGTCCAGTGAACGGTTGCCCTGCTGAGTCAGAGTCTGAGAACTCACTGTCAATGAAGCATGGAATGTCAAACAGATCTGACTCGCCAGAGTTCGAGAACTCGCTGTCAACGAAGCACGGCTGTCTGAACAATGTTGAGACTGTAGAACTTGCATCATCAGACCCACCGAGAGTGTCGCTGACCGGTTGATGCACCTGATAGTTTGTTCCTTCTGGCACAATCTCGAAAGCAGCTTCCATACCCAGCAAATTCACAGCCCAGGCACGTTCTCCACGCTCGAAAAGGATACCGGACATGCTGTCAAAGCATCCCAAAATGGCGGGCTCCCAGGTGTGACACCGATTGTTGAAGTTGACTTCCCACGACCCTTCCAAATGCCTCAGAGCAACAAAATGTTCTTGGTGGAAGGTGATGTACCTGGCATGCTCCTTGGAGTTGACCACCAATGCAAACGGATCAGCTGGGCAAATTTCATACCTTGGTTGGGAGGATTGGAACCTAGATGTGATTCCTTCTCGCATAAGCATCAGCATTACTTTCGCTTAGGGACCTCCAAGGCTTCAGGAAACGAGTGCCGTCAGTCATTGCCAAAAATGGTCCAGACTTCAGGCACTTTAAAGCCATGCGCGCGCAGCACATCCACCAGGCAGACGTTGGCGAACCGATCCGGTTCAGACCTTGAGTTTGACACTGTGGATTCCCAACACAAAGTCTTTCCAAAGAGTAAGGATGCATCGGAAAGCCAAGAAACCTTTTGAAGCCAGGGCAGGAAGCTTCCATGATTTCACTTTCGAGGCCTTAGCCAAATACTGCGCAATCCTTGTTTTCTACTTGCTTGCCAAGGCGCTACTTCCAGCCAGTTGGCTCTGATCCATTGTCGCCTGCGCCGTCACTAGGGATGTTTAATGTATACACAATCCGGCTTCAATTGTTGTTGAAACAAAGGAGGTGCAGAAGTCAGACCTGCTCATTCGCAACTATCTCCTCATAGGTTTGGAAAGTCTGCTCATCCAACAGCTCTTTTCGGGCGATTGCCCGCTCCAAACGCTTCAGGGCGTGAGCGTGGACGTGATACCAGTAGAGATCTTCCCGCGCCCTCCGCTTCTGTCTGGAAGTCATGCCCTCGAAAAACGCCCGATGGGCATGGGTAGTTCAGTGGCCTAATGGAAAGCGTCCCACATCAACAAGTTGTCGGTAACACACATAGAATGGAATTGAGGCGAGCCACGGCGACACATCCGCAATGCTCTTCTCCAGCCTCAAAGAATACTGTAGTAAGCACACTTACTTTTCATTCGACTTGTTTCATAGCCTTGTTTTCATACCACTTGGGATGAGACCCACAGTCTGCGGGCATGTCTGGAGGGGCATCTGCTCCAGATGGCTCACGGCGGCCTCACATACTGAGATGTTTATGCTTTTTTGACTTGCGACCAAAAGAACGCCTTTTCCTTGAAATCGCCGATACCAAGACTGCCTGCAGAGCAATGACGTTTTTGTCATAAGAAGAAAGGGACAGTCTAGCAACATTGATCAGCAGGCCTTCCAGGATGCTCATGGTAGGCTGTATAGGTAAGTTCACACACAAGATACCAATCGAGACCACTAGTAGGAGTCTCTCTGACTTGCTGTCAAAGCGCATACATGAAGAACACTGCACTCGTGCGTGCAACGGTGCGACAATCTGCGGGCAATCCCGCGCATGAAATAGTCGCCTTGTGACAACGAACACAGAGCCACACTCCCATACTCCAAGGTCTCTTCATGCCAAAATATATTGCCGCCAAGTTGCACCATGATGGCCTGTCTCTTTCGCGGGCCAACCTGTCCAGAACACCTGCCATGAAGTAGTTGCCTTACAATCCAGAAGCACTTAGGCGCTGGTAGCGGGCATGTCGTGAACAGCTGAGCTTCTGACACCAACTTCGAGCAGGCGTCTCCAAATCACCACGCGTGAGCATGTGTCAGAGGTCCTGCGTTGCAAATTATTTAATTTGACACACTATCACAAGTATATAAAATGTCCCTTCTCAAAGTAAAAGGAAAACATTACTGCAGCAAAAGTTCTTTAGTCTCCTTCGACAGGGTTGTCGCTTGATCCGGTTGCGCCGTCTGAACCTGCCAATTCAAAAGTCTGCGTTCGACGTGTACCTGCTGCTGCACTCGCAACAATGTTCTTGCCTGGACTGCGACCAAAATGTCCAGACTTACAACCTTAGTTTGGAGAACGCTTGCAAGTGGCACTGAACTAACCAACTGAAAGCATGTAAGGAACGGTCTTGAAATACAAGGAGAACTGCGCGCCCCAGTGCCACATTCACCTCCGTCAAATGATTGTCAGGATCAAAACTCATCATAGGAGCGTGGAGTAGGCCTCGTTGAAAGCTTGCAATGCAAAAGATGCTCACAAAGCCAGTGTAATCTTTTGCTTTATAGTCTGACGTTCTTGCGCAAGGCTTGGACAGCTGTACATGGACTCAACAAAAAGCTGAGCAAGATGCGTTCGAGCAATGTGCGCGTCTCTCTTCCAAGTTGCTATACAGATTTGAGCCAAATGACAAGAAGAATGCAACATACCAGCTGCAATTTGCAAGCGCTTGGACTGATGCTCAAAAGGCCGTAATCGAAGAGCAGACGGCTGGCCAGCCCCTGTGCCATCTTCTCTTTGAGGCTTCTGGACCTGCCAAACATTGTTATGGAGTCTACAAGGGTTCACCTACAAGTATCATGTTCCTGGTAATCTCTCGGCTACCAAATCCTTTACCAAGAAAGCTCAAAACGTCTCATCCGTGCCAGGTAGTAGCCAATCCACCAGCAGTACGTTTGTAGTTGGAGAAGATCCCACAGTTGCTAGATGGTGAGTTTCAACCTGCAATCCTGCAATACTGGCCTGTTTCTGGCACTCCAACCTTCAAGCGCATTGATGAAGAAGGCAAGCCTTGATGCGAAGCTGAGGAATACGAAAACGGAACGGCTTTCCCTTCTGCAAACTCTGCTGCTGTCACTCACTCTCCGCCAGCCACTCTCCCCTAACCACTCTCCGCTAACCACACTCCGCTAACCACCCTCCCCGCTCCCCTAGCCACCCCCAGTGCCAACCCCTTCAAGGTGTTCAGTTCAGTAGTCTGAAAGAACAAGTCTACAAATATTTGGGGCGACTTGGACGCTACTAATGCAAGCCTTACAGACCCTTTCCACTCCTACATTTACATTCGTTGCAGAGCCATGGTCTGGTTATGGTCAATACCACAGACTAATCACACGCTCAGGCTCGCAAGCTGTTCTCATGCATCTCCCAAAGCAGACCTATGCCTTTGCCAGGAATTGCACACCGCGCGCATGTGTGCATGTGTGTGTGCGCAGTGCGCTTTTACATTACCTTGTGGTTGTTGGGTCGTTGACGAACTTACTGTAGTCTAATTGACATTCGTTCCACATGCTGTAAAACCACAACGAAACCATGAAATCCCGTTTTTGTATGGACTAAAAATACATCACTATTCAGAAAATGTTTTTTGAACCCGCCACCACTATACTGTCGAGAGTCTGCCAGCGCAGCCAGGATGTAGCGCAAAAGGTCACATTCGTAGACCAGCACGGATTGCAAGAACGAAACATGAAGCAGCTTTAGAAAAACAGTATAAGCTAAAGACTGTGTTAAAACAGAAAGGAGTGAGCTTTTTTTATGTAGTTTCTCTTCCTTCGCGTATCCTTCCACGGACGAGTTCAGATTGCAAAAAGGCGGTTATCCGCACACAGGGCCACCTTCGTGGCCCGCATGGAAAAAACAAAGCATGAAAGTCAGCAGCAAAAAACAATGCCGGCGGGCGTCCACGTAAGTTGGATCTTTCCTTGAAACGCTATTCATGATTAGACCATGTCTATAGGAAAATGATAGGCGGCTCAAACCGACAAACCCACTGTGCTTTTGCTGCTTGCTTGGCCATGGAAATATCGGTGTGGTGGAGATTGGAGCAAAAGGTTTCCAACTTCACAAGAACTAGCTACAACTACACTATCACAATCTAAAAAACAATACAAACGATTAGTTGCGCCGCCAACCCTTTACATATTGCTACCTCTATGCAGCAGACCTCCTGCACCAAACGTGTTGAGACATTACGCACAACCTAGACGTGGACCTTACTAAGCAAATTTGGCCAAGCCATCCCACACACGGACACATTGCGCTGCTGCAGCTGCAGAAACAAATTTCAAGTGGGCGCTGCTCCCGCTCATGTGAAAGCGCTGCAAGGTTCCTGCAGCAGAATGTTGTCACTGCTACACAGTTGTCACTGCTACACAGGACCCAGCCTGTGAAATGACATGATCCATGCAACACCAAGTCCGAACCGAAATGCACCCATACTTACCCTGAACATCGAGCCGATTCGAACCCATAACTGCTCCGAATCATCGAACCGGCGAAACGGAATGCATTCTGGATGTGTTGCATTTATTATTCTTTTCCGGATGTGAAGACTCTGTGATATTTCTCAATGCATCCTTTTCACTAGCCATGCATCAGGCCAGAACTGTAAAGTATATGCACTTCGTCTGTTCAAATTGTAGAAGTCGAACTATACTGATAGTTAAAACAAGGTGCCGGAATGAACTTTTTTGAAAGATATTTCCTTTTTCGAATGTTGCCGTACCATTCTATTTCAGACACAGACGCGCTTCGACTGGTTGACTTACCGAAACAAGATACCCTCACAAGCAAAACCGAACCGACTGGAACCGACCTACGAAAAGAAAACCGAAATGGAACCGAGCTGGCCAGCAAACTAAAACTTCAAGCAGATTCGATGTTTTGATACAAATATATGTATATATACAATATTATATATATATATCAAAGCTGTGGCCATCCGCTAACCCTTTGCAACCGAGCTGCCAAACTTCTGTTCGATTTCCTCCTGCATTTTATCTTTTGACGCCCATGTCCACCGCAAGGTGACCATTCGCTTTCCGTTGTCCTCGCCAACTCCGCCAATATTTCCACATATAGAAAAGCACAACTTTGATCTAGCAATGTCGTGGGTTGCTAAACACTAACTGATCTAGGTATCAGATGGCCGCAAGCAACGCAACTTCTTCATACGGTGTGACTTGAACCCTATATTAAATTAAGCAAGTAAGGTCATCAACAGCACGAAGTTCGCACGTGGCACCATACGCAGATCCCAACGTCTGGAAACCTGCTCCGGAACCTTCTGTGTCTTTACTATGACAGAAGACCCCCAAGCTTCGCTGCTAGGAAAAAGGCTAGTTACTCAGAACGCGGTAGCGCAGTGTCGTGCCGAACCCGTCTCGCCTCAACATCATCTTGCCACTTTTTCACCTTTTACGTCGTGACTCCTGCAGAAGCTCAGAGGGACATGGCACAAATGAAACAGTCTCCAGTGGAAAAGTTGCTGTTTCTACAGTTGTGCGCATTTCTGAAGCTAATCTGATCACCTCTACATGTATGAACCTTTAAGATCCTAATGGCGACGCCTCGTAGCCATTGGCCGCATGAGTGCCACAATCATCTGCCACATTCTCGGAAAGAACCTTTGCTTGGACACGTTTCAACCATGCACCCTTCTGAAAACACCGAACAGTCTGACATACTCATCTAGTGACCCATGCTTCCACGTTGACCTATAAGAAGCAGAGTAGCCACAGCCAATCACAATGTGCCACAAACAAAATGCATTAAATCCTTTTACATCAACAGCACGCATCAAGAAACGTGTTCGTTGACAAGTTAACATGTTTTTGCAATGATCCACTGTCGTTGCTCCGGTGATGCTCTTGCACCTGCACCTTCAGCGTCTCTATGTAAAAACGAAAGGTGACTGAGGCTGTGATGTTTCCTTTACTTTATAATGCCTTCTCAAATGAACCGGAAGGTAGCGATTGAGTCTTCTTTAAACTATCGCTCCTGGCGACCAGTTTGCGATCGCTATGGAGATAACAAGTATGTCGAGCGATCGCTCATGGCGACCCGTTCGCGATCGCTGTGGAGATATCGAGCGACCGCTCCTGGTGACCAGTTTGCGATCGCTGTGGAAATAACAAGTTTGTGGAGCGATCGCTCGTGGTGCCCAGTTTGCGATCGCTGACTTATTGGAGGCGCAGTTCGTTGATACTTCTTCTTAAGGTTGGGGCTCATCCAACCGAGCTTAATACTTCACTTTGGAATCTGAAGCCTCCTAACTAACATCCCCGACACAAGCAAAAACCTTAGGTTTGCCAAGGTGCAGAAAAATTCTTTGGCGAAATGAATGCCAGCTCTTGCTTCCAGTCTGCAAGGCCTCTGCAACGCTCGAAGTCAGTTATTACAGTTGGCCACTTTAGTCGCAGCAACTTTTTGGGATCACTAGAATTAGCCTGCGGGGAAATCGCTACGACCCCGTCACAGCATGGTCCTAGCAATCATCTATTCTGCTTGCGGAAAGCCAGTAAAAGGACTACTGATTTGTCATTCTTTGTCACATCTTTGCGAAGAGAAGTCTATGAGATGGAAGTTCTTGCTCAGCGAACGAGACCCCTAACGAGACCCGAACGAGACCCTAGTTCAGGTTTACCCCATCATCCAACCAAACAAAGGTTCTTGAGATGAATAGGTTTCTTGAGGTGCTCGCTTCGTAGTATTATTATTACTAGTAGTAGTAGTAGTAGCAGTAGTAGTAGTAGTAGTAGTAGTAGTGGTAGTGGTAGTAGTAGTAGTAGTACTAGTCGTCTTACTGGTAGTCTTACTAGTCGTCTTACTGGTAGTCTTACAACATCTTCAACATTCTATCGGTAGCAACTCATGCAGCAGCACTTCATAGAAGATCTCTCCCCCTAAGGAAATGATATGGTTTAAAAAACATGAAACAAACATCGCCAAAATAAAGCAAATACCAATGTAATACTTACAATCGCTACGACCCCCCTAAGTTGCTCTCCCCCATGTAATAGACGTTTCCAGGACAAATCGCTACGACTAAAGTTGGTGACTGTAGGTTTCCCAATCAAAACATCCGCTCTGACACCGGTCTATATAGGACAAACTACAGATGATAGCCCGATAAACAAGTTGCAAGCTGAGCGGCTTGTGGCCAACTGACAATACTGATCGAGGCGCTCTGTGCAAACAACCTGAACCATCTCAATGCCAGTTGAGCTCCTGTAGAGGACTCTCTTGCCCACCATCGACATGAGCGAAGAAGTGGAATTTTGGCGCAGCTGTTGCATTGAAAACACATTACGACATGTGTCCACAAACTTGAGCATGCCGATGCCTTTTGTAAAATTTAGTGAAGAAACTATTTGCCATTGTCAGGAGGAATGAGTTCCCGCTCCCCACGCTGCAAAGAGCCAATCAAACATGCGAGCAATGGACCCTGCAGCTCATGGTGATCCGACACGGTGGCGACGCATCGCCCATGTCGTTCAATTTACAAGACACCAGGGTTGAACCGTCGAAAGCACCCGCTAAGGTGAAACAAAAGCTCAATGGAACACTCGCTAAGGGTGAACACCTGCTCAAGGGAACACCCGCTAAGGGAAAACAAAAGCTCCAGGGAACACCCGCTAAGGGTGAACACCCGCTAAGCAAAAGCTTAAGGGAACATCCGCTAAGGGGGAATTCGGGAACACCCGCTAAGGGGAACACCTGCTCAAGGGAACACCCGCTAAGGGAAAACAAAAGCTCAAGGGAACACCCGCTAAGG
>CAXAMN010021462.1:15234-40570 GCA_963970005.1 Durusdinium trenchii | reverse complement strand
GGGGGGGCTCATTTGCTTTCTTGCAAGCATACAAGGCCACAAGTTCCTCAATGGTGTGCCTTTGGGCCCCTGTGGCACCTTGCAGGCATTGCCTCAGCTTATCAGGTTCCCTCCCCAGCCTCCTCACATGGCTCAGAATACAAACCATCTGGCTTGCAATTTTCCCAGCCCAGAGGTCGTCTTTCCAGTCACTGGTGTTGTGGGAGTGACCATATTTTTGAATGCACTGCTTCAGTTGCCCTGCCAAGATCTCGCCTTTTGAGATATTGAAAAAATCTTTCACCCATGCGGCATTTTGATGTAGGCCTGCTGCACTCACAGCAGTGGTCACCTTTTTGGTGTCGTATTCACCTAATAGAAAAGCTGCAGCGCTCTTGGACTCCACAGCCCTGTCAATGATGCCTTGCAGGGCATCCATATCCACTGGTGGCACAGAAAATCTCCTGGCACCACCCTTGGACATGGCTTTCTTTCAAGCCCTCTGCCCTTAAACACATGGACGCACCTGTAAGCCAAATGCTGCCAGTGCATGTGGGTTTGTTTGAAAATGAACTGCCTGATGTTGATAGATCATGGCTAGGGCATCATGAACTGCCTGATTTTGACATTGATATTGGCCTTGATACTGGTTGTAATATTGGTCTGGATATTGATCATGATATTGGTCGATATTGATCAAAAATATTGATTTTTTTTCAATCCCCAATATTGAAAAAGATCAATCCTACGATTGAAAAAAATCAAGTTCAATATTATTGAAAATTTTTTCCAATAT
Organism: Durusdinium trenchii; assembly: GCA_963970005.1. NCBI lineage: Eukaryota > Dinophyceae > Suessiales > Symbiodiniaceae > Durusdinium > Durusdinium trenchii. The sequence goes on along the minus strand of CAXAMN010021462.1, from coordinate 39,795 downwards.
TGATTTTTTCAATATCGGAGCCTCAGGGAATTTTCTTTGCGCTGCATTCGGTCAAGAACTGATTTTCTGCATAGTGTCAAGTGGGCTTCTCTTCAGTCGACTGATCCATACCCGGACAACTCGTCCTTGAAAGGCATCTTATTTGCTATGCGTTCAAAGCTTTTGTCCGAAGAGTACACGTGTGAAACGTGTGGTGGTGCCTTTCATTTACGCCTTCGGCTAGGTGCAGACCGACAGTCCTGGGATTGGATCTCCCGCAGTCGAGCTTGTGATGATTGCGCCGGCACCTCGCGGTCTTTGACATCAGGAACTGTTCTTTGATTGCCTGTGCATGTGGAGCTTTGACTACCCATCTTGGATCATTGTCAGAGAAGCAGGTGTCTGGCATCAGCAGCTCAACCAATGGGAAAACGTCTTTCATCAAGCAGCGCAGGCAGATCTTTGGCACTATGCAACTTCTTTCAGTGTCACTTCGACACCCCTGAAGTCAGCGAACCAAGTTCGGAAAGTTAAGAAGACTGTCATCAAGAAGACTTGTGCCATCAAAAGACCTTCAGCCGGCTCCAATACTGTCATGAAGAAGCCATTTGCCACCAAGAAACCTTCAGCCAGATCCAAGACCTATGGTGCCTGGAAACGACCTGCTGGAAACAACAAGTTTGAGCCACACTCACAAAAGAAGACTCCAAATGCTACCTCTTTCTACAAGAAGTACAAATATGTTGTTGAAGTTGATGAGTCTCATTTGAACAAGTTGCGAAGCGGTAGTCTGAGTAAAAGTTGCCGCGCAGAAACTGATCAGGTCTGGGTGTGGGGTGCTAAGCTGTTCCTAGCAGGCCAGAACATTTCTTATTTCGTGTCTTGGACCACCCACAAGATGCTCTGGATGGCAAGCCTCGAGGTCAGGCTGAGATTCTTGATTGCCTTCGCCTTCTCAACCTGCAACCCAAGACCATCATCGTGACCGATGGATGGAAGGCGACGGTAGCGGCTATCAAGGATCTAAAAAAAGAAAAGGGATGGACTAATGCAGATTTGTGGCATGAAATTGTGACCCATAGCGCAGGAGAAATCACCAATGCCAATGGATTCACTACGAATCACATTGAAAACCGTTGGTCACTTGTAAAAAGATGGGTTCGCAAGCGTGAAGTCGGCAAAGTGCCTTCACATAGCAGCAGCCAAAGGTGGAAATGCCTTTTAAATGAATATCGGTGGCGAAAAATGCACGCCCAAGCTAATAGAGATGTCTATGTAGTGCCCTTGACTACCACAATGGAAGCCATGCAGCGTCTGCACCAGATCTAGGCTAATGCTCACAAAAGCTTCGGAAAAAAAGAAAACCTATTCCTTTGCGTCTGGCATGTTTATGTTTGCTTGCTGTTCATTTGCTTGTTGCATGTGCAACTTGTGTGCATGTATTTTGCAGGCATTTTCCCTGAGCACAGTCATTGCTTCGTAGTCAGACTGTTTAGTACTAGTAGATCATGCCGAAGTCTCCGCGCATGCAGCTCTCTGTGGAAGCCTACATGAACGAACGACAGCACATCACTTTGGAGCTCATGGGCAATGTGTCTCAAAGCACCTCTTCAGAACCTACTTCTTGTCCTGATGCTGCTGACATCATGGAAAACATTGGCAATGGAACAATCGCTGTGCATAGTGACAGGGCGGCAGTCACTAAAAAGCAAATTCAAGTCCAAATCAGCACCATCAGACGCAATGCAGTGAACCAGGGAACCCTGGCACAAGGTACTGCTTGGTCGAGTAACTGCCAGACGGCGCTGCTTTCTTGGTTACAAACCAAGAAAGATGGCCGTGCTCGCTCGGCATCAGCTTCCCAAGGCAGTGTTCCAATGCTTGCTCTTCCTGCACCTGTTCTTCCTGCAGCAGAAATGCCCAATGATGACCAACATGGAGATGGAGATGGAGGTAGTGGTTCTGATTCTAGTTCTTCGGATTCATCATCGTCTTCTACATCAGAGAACCCGGAAGCAGAGAAACAAAAGTCTGTGGAACAGGAGGCCACGCCAATGTCAACTTCTACACCCCGGGCACTGTTGACGCAAGACGAAAGAGTGCTTTTCCAAGAGTTGCTAGATGCAGTGGGATGCCATCAGGAAATCGAGGAAGAGAATGATCGCCTGCGCCATGAAAATCAACGTCTGAAGGATGAACTTGCACAACTGAAACGTCCTTTGTCTTTGTAGAAACTATGAGCTGCTGTCTGGCTGTCTGGGAAAATTGTTAAAGCGCGCGCGGCCGAAACCATCACGTAACCATATATATATATTTAGACCAGCGACCATTCCAAGTCCACCGAAAGCACTTCGTCATACTAGGTCAGTACATGCAAACCATCCGTGCATTGAATGTATGCCACCATTGACCCCAGATCAAGCACCCCCACTGATCGGCAAATAGGCAGGCCCATGGAAGGTCCAGGAAGTCGATGTCCGAAATGGCAGCACGGTCGGTGTCTCCGGAAGGACCTCCGTAGCGAAGACCGGGCCTGCGAAGTGAGGCAATTGCAGTCGCGAAGATCGTTTCCATGATGTGTCAGTAGTAAGGACTCAGGACTGTATGGACCCCAGTGGTCCAGGCCTTCCAAGACCGTCAGAGTTGACTGGTTGGATCGAACGGTCCTCAGTATAACAATGGCTAACAGCGGTTGGAATATGTCCCAAACACGGTCAAGGCTTGTGTTGTCATAAGGAGAGGAACAACAACATAGAAAACCTGAGACACACTCCTTGCTACATCCTTCGAGGGTCTGCGAGTGTTTCTTCAATGAAAGGTAGTATGGCACATGTCTATACACCTCCCGGCAGCACACCCGCAGCTACTACTACACCACCTGCAGTGCGCCACACACGCCAGACGTGGTGCCACCTCTTTCTCTACGGCGCGGTGCGAGCGAACGGGGCCCACTTCGTTGTGGAAGAACACCCCACTGCCGGGCGCCAGTTTCGGTGCGGTGGCCCCCTGTCCAGATCGGTCACTGGGTGGCCCCGGTGGCGCCTCGAGTTGGTTGGATATATATATATATATACATATATCTATATAGATGACATGAGTTGAAATGGAAGAGTCTCATGTACCTCTATCATGAAAAACTCATAGACTATTGTAGACGATAATATGGAGCTTGACTTTATATTTTAAGACTTGATATATATATAGGTGTCATCGCAGTAGATCAAGCACCCCCTATCCTCCAAGTTCGGCACCCTGGAACTGCTTGGAGTTTGTGTCTGGTGAAAAAAGTTTCGGAACACCAAGATGTGGCAAATAGACATGTTCGCCACGTGGTCTAGACGGTGTTCCTTAAGATACCCGACTTAGAAGATCCCGGACCCCGCGTTGGGCATGTTCGTGAACGATGCATAGTCGCAGCTAGGGTCAAAGCAGCACCCTGGATGATCAGCCAAAATTGACCAGATTCCGCTTATTTTTTTGGATATCAACCTGCCACGGTTTGGTGGGCGAGGTTTTGGACTCACCAAATTGGCTTGAGTTGGGATGATGGGAGATTCTAGGACTCGAAGCGGAGGGAAGCTCGTGCGTTCGTTCTCGCAACGAGAGCAACGAAAGCAACGGGAAAGCCACGATGCGGGTGACCGAGTCTTTAGGCAAAATGACTCAGACCACCGAGTTTTTGGGTGGTCTGAGTCAAAAGTATCATACATAGTCAGACATAGTCAGGGATGTCTACAAACAATCCTGAAACCGGGGTGCTGGCAGCCGGCACTACATACCTTCTCGAACTTGAATATCAAAGTCAGTTCCTCAAGAGGCCGGGGAGGAACCCACTGCAGGTCCGCTGTACAATGCAAACAGGAAGGCCAAAACGGAAGCGGATCAGTGCCACTTCCACACAAAATGTCAGCGAAGAATCGCCACGCGAATCTATAAGTAGAGGTCCCCAATATAAAGAACACATCCAACACATTCTTAAAACCTACTGTTCTCCAAAACTTGATCTTTGTTTTCCCCGCGCAAACACCCCTGCGTAGTGTTCCTGGCTACAAGAAGGTAAGCTTGGCCTAATTGTCCAACGTACTTCGCCAATGTTAGCACCGAAAGCATCAACAAAAATGCATATTGATATACAGCACTCACTTGTACTGCTGTTGATGGAAGAGAGACAATCTGCACCAGCTGGCACTGTTGTGTCATAGCTAAATGCATAGTTCCTAAAATTTTGAACCTTCGCGTTCGCGCAGTCACCTCACTGAGAAAACTGCAGTCGTCTCTACCAGTAGTAGGTGGTGACCTTACCTCACCCTCATAAGACATCCGACTCCGATTTGGACGACGATTGAACACGCTGCTGGTAGCAAAGGTCAGGTTTATGTGTGTTTGAATGTGTGACCTTCATCAAAAAAAACATCCATACCCAAACACTGCGATTTATATATATGGCATAAAGACATGACTCGGTGGTTTTTGCTGCTTTAACATCAAGCATCGGTATATCCCAGTAAACCAGGACCCTTCGTGGATGGCGCTAGTTCGTATAATAGGCCTGGCCTTTCTCCAAAACAGTGGACCGACTGGTCACTCCTATTACCGGTTTGCCGCCGACTATTACAGCCTTCAACGCTCCATTTAAGCCGATGTGTATTGTCACGACGTGAACGTGTCTTTATTGTTACTCGGTCACTCTTCATCACTACAAATATTCCAAAAAAAACATGTTCTTGAGCCTTTGACACCCAAAGCCTCTTTATGGTTCCAAACATTCTATGTATGGCATATACATATAACAAAAACTATAAACATATACATTATTTATCTGGAACCACCCCAAGTTCTGCATATGTGCCAGCTCCATGGGTTGAGTCTGAGGTAGTTCGAGTTGCAGGGACTTGAGAAAATCATTGAGTACCCCCTCAGAGCCCAAATGGGGCATCCGATCTGAGGCGTAACATCTCCAGTGACGTTTCGTCCTCGCCAACTCCTAGTCCAAAGAATGGCATGGCCATGCGAGATCGTTCGGCACAAGCCGGGAACGGGTTCAAGGGGAAGACATGATCCATTTCTTATTCCAAGCACCAGGCGAAGGACTTCGAATCGAACATAAACAAATTGCACAAAGATGAACAAATTGTCCCCTCACGCGTGGGGGACAATGTAAGGATATGTCAGCCAGTCAAACTGCAGGCCATTAAGCAACTGCCAAAACCTCTTAGTTGGTTTATACGTAATTCAATCAGTTTATCATATATAGTCTATTATATGTAAAAACATGCAAGCTGGAATGGAGAAATGGATCACCCCTAGTTGTACATCAACGATCGTGGGACATCGTGGGGGGGTAACGATCTACGTTCCACGCACGTTCCACGCGATCTCTTCAACTTGTTTAGGGATCTAAGTGCATTCTCAGAAGGTGATGGAGACACTGCTATGCAGGTTTGGCGGGTCCAATCTCTAGGGAATGTGTGTAATTAAACACCAGGAGTTCCAAAGGGGTGGTTCTTACACAGCGCGCCAGGCTTTGCCCCTACAGTTTACGGAGTTCGATGCGGTGTTCCTCTGTGGTCGGTGTGTTTCACAGGAACGTGTGCAGCACACCACGGTCGCTCCATCATCCTCACACCGGGACAACCTGCTGCAGTTTGGTTCCATTGCTTCCTGGCTGCTGGCTCGTGGGTTAAGAACCCCTGGTTTAAGAATGGATCCATCATGGGTCAAAGTGCCAGCGATCTGGGAAGAACCCCGGGCAATCTAATTCTGGAAGGTATCTATAGCAATCTATAGTGTCTCTGGATGTTTCCTTGGCAAATCTCCTCTGAACATCTGAGGGATACGACCGCGTCGCTGGGTCATGCAGGGTGGCAAGTCAGGCATACTCCGATTCTGCCCTTTTGCTTGGGGACTGAACTTCGTTGCTTTCCAGGGGAACAACACACGCATCGCCACACTTTACTGATAAATCTGATTGCCGTATGCCACTTAGGACCTTAGTTGCAAACAAAAAACGGCCCAACGATAGGTTGTCGGGAGGTGCATTATGGTGCATTCATAAAGAAAGGTCTTGGGGTCATTGGTTTCCAAGCCAATAATACTGCGCTTGCTACCCGTTTCAAACTGCTTGGGCAAAAGCGATGGCACATCTTCCATGCTGCCTAGCAACACTACCGACTACCCCAAAAAGTGAACAGGGTTTCAGATCACAAACAACTTCAGCTGATGCACCTGGCCACTGTAAATACATTCACCTGAGTACCTGGCTAGTTGCTCATTACTGTAATTGGACAAGCAAACTCTGGCCTGGCTTCCAAAACCATGGCTTCCAACAGCTTTGATACATTTCTGAGTTCAATCTCGACCGTGACTAGCACGAAGCCACATGTTGCGCTACAAAGGGCAAAGGGTACTCCCATATCTGATCTGTATCGTAGTGTTTTCACAACTGTGAACGTACCACTGTGATAGTACTGTACTATCTCAATATGACATGTCCCTTTCTGAGGTCTTTTCAATCCAATTGCCCACAAAAGCACCTCGGCAAGGCACATGTTTCAAGAAGCTTCCTATGACATGTCCCTCAGCAAAGCACATGGGTCGACCTCAGCAAAGCTCGACCCACGCACCGTCGACGTCTGCCCGTTCTCCTAGACCGAAAGGGTTCTCCATGTCCAGCTCTTCACCTCAAGCGATCGGGATCGTAACACGAGCAGCATCCGGATCGGGGTCGTTTTGGGGTGTTTTGTTGGGGTAAGAGTGATGGCCTCCAACCATTGGGGATCTCTTTTTGTGGCCTCCAACCGCCCCTAGCGATGGCCTCCAACTAGTAGAGATGGCCTCCAAGCTACTAGCGATGGCCTCCTTTTCTTGGCCCGATGGTACTCTCTGATACTCTCAACACACTTGTGGTGGAGCATCTTCGAAGGAAAACTGCAACTGCCTGAACGGGGGATATTTATGTTGCTGTCTTTTCCAGGATCCTTCTGTATCAAAAGAGCCCCGTTGAACTGCAAGAGGATGCGGCTACTCAGATGTCTGCAGAGTAGCCGCAATCAGGTTGTGGGCCATGGTGGGCCATGTCAACCCGGATGAATATATAAAAGTGTGTTACATAATCCCACCAGGTCGTGTTAATCCCACCAGGTTGTGTTTTTGCATGTCATGGTTGCTTTCAACTTTGAAAGAAGTGGCAAGACTGAAGACGACTAAACCGAAAGAAGTAAGAACGAGGTAGATCCTACATGTACTACATGTTTTAGCCTTTACAACCGAAATCCAGTATATAAATATAGATATGTCCCATCCACTTAGAACTGGTTGAAGGTTTAAACAAGGATGATTACATATACAGTAATTACCACGACCAACAACCACCCAATGGATGGTGACCAGTGGGCACCACTTGCACCATCATTCCCTTTCTCTCACTTGCCGCGGAAGGACAAATGCTCAGCAAATCAATCCACCCGACTCAACGTCTTGACAGGGTATTCGGTTCTTTTTCTTTACATTTGGGAAACAAATGAAGTCTTTGAGCTGAGATGCACAGGTTGAAACATGAACCTCCCCAATCCACCGCTCCACTCTCCGCAACGCGTTTCTTTCGCCGAAAAAAACACCAGCCGGCCAGTGCCAAGCAAACAAGCTGGCCAGTGCCCTGCTTCAACCGAAGGGCTGAGGAGGGGAGGACTCCACAAATCCGAAACTTCATCTGCCAGGTTCAATGCCTCGCGATCGAGATCGAAAGCAGGCACGGTCGAAGGAGGCTTCAGAACAAACAACCAGACTTAGTGAGATTGAACATCTTTGGGAAGTTGTTGAGAGTGGGGAAGTTGAACTACACGAAAGACCAGAATCACGTGTTGGAATATGTTGGAATATGTGGAAGAATCAAAGTTCATCAAGTACTTGTAATCCACTTTGCTAGGGAGGGGGGCCAGGTCCTTCGTGACCATGACATATTCTGGGCTAGAACCACCTTCATTCTCAGATCAAGAATCAATTGAACAGTGAGCAATGTCTGAAACAGTGCAGCAATCCCAGCATGAGACACATGAGTTTCTGGATTTACCGAAGGTAAGCTCTCAGTCGATTGAACGGAGACTCCCATGACTAAGAAGTCTTTGAGTCGAACGTTCCCTTTCTGAAGGTCTGACTGTGGTAGAACGGCCACACACAACCAAGCACTGTTGCGGAATGCCTCGACGTATTCCAGGGCATAGTGATGTGCATGAATTTGACAGGCGCCAGCTTTGGACACGATCTCGCCTCAGCTCAGCAAAGATCCAAAGTTGACAACTTTCCAACACTTGTGCGCGTGTGATTGCGCCAATCATATATGACAGGCGAGGGCAAAGAGTGGCATATTGGTCTTGTTGATCTAAGAATGTCCAGAAATGTGGCACATCAATGGCCACAACTTGCGCCTTCAAGTTCCCACCATCGACGCTCTCAACAATTCATTTTATGCGTTCGAAGTAATAACTAACCCAGCCCCTTCTTCATGTGGTCCGGGAACCCTTTGAGGCCCTTCACTCAGCGCCTGAGGGGTCTTCTTTTCGGTCTACTAACCAACAGGTCACAGGGTCCATCTGGCTTGGATCGATGGTGCTTCATATGCCCTAAAATCGCCTTTCGTAAGTAGCTTAGACTCAAACGAGAGACGAGGTGTGTGGCGGTGTGTGGCCTGACAAAGGTACGAATGTGCTGAACTCTTCGATGGAAAGATGAGACGAGCCCGACGTGCGGCCTGATACACCTGCTTGGACCCGGGTCACCAACGGGATTGATCTTTGACCTGTCAAAAAGGAGTCGGTGTCCCCTCCTGATCGAACCGCTGAAGTTCCCATCGGGCTGATCGTGGAACATGGATGAACATGGATGAACATCGTCCTTAAGGTCCAAGCTCCAAACCTTTCGCTTGCAAGAATGACCAAACATTGACCTGCCAAGCTTGAATGAATGAGACTCGTTTTGAGAACTCGTTTGCAACATTTGGCTCTTTGCAGGGAATCAGGATGACCTACTCCAAAGTGTTTTTTACCGAGGACTCCCTGATTCCGCATGCGATTTCCACAGCGGCTCGTGTGTTCACTCTAGATCTCATCCATAGGAAAACATGTCATTGGCGGTCAAAACGGTCCAAACTGACGGATACGACTCGTTGAACAATGATAGTACTGTGAGACCCACAAAAAATGGTTGTTCCTGGTTCCTTTGGATCCAATCTCGCATCAAAACAACGGAGTCGCATCAATTATTAGTGTCTATAACATCCTTGCCTTACCCTGCCTTACCATGCCGACAGTATAGTCCATCGGGTTCATCGGGTCCCGTCGAGCAGCAGAACTCCTGGACCCTGATTTCGATGACTTTGCCTCGAAGAACTGGCGGCCAAGAGGAGCCGGAAATCACTGGAACAAATTCAGGTCAACCACACTGTCCACTCTGTTTAAGGGAAACCAATCACCAAAAAGCTTCAAGGTGATTGGTTTAGCTGACTATGGCTAAATTTAACCGTTCCTTCTGCAGGGGTTGGTCATGGGGTGAGACCAAGCATTGTCTTGCGCATCTACTTTAAATGTGCCCAGAAGGTTTCCTGCATTTTCCTGTAAATCGTTGACATCTGTGATTCATAACAATAACAATAATTTGTTGTGTTTTAATGGTTATTTTATTGTATGTTATATTTTATGTGATTTAGAATATTGCGGGCACTATACTTGCCTTTTTTTGACCTGTTCCTCCCCTTGGCCCATTGGCAATGAATGTGAGATCAGCAACCATCAAACGACCAGGCGCGAACCGTTATCAGCACGGTTTTGAGCATTTGCTGTCCAGGAACCGGCAAACCAATTAAACACCTGGGTCAACCAGAAGTCATGGAACCGGGGATTGACCCAGGAAAAAGCAGGAACAAGCATTACAACAAAACACCCAGAAACAGCCCAAGACCATCAGGCAAAGAGCGCCTCCGCGACTCCATCGATTGCAACCCAGCTCTGGTGACCAAAAAACGGTGAAAAGCTTGCCTTTCTAAGCCGCCTGAAAGCTTGCCTGACACATCAGGACTCCTGAGAGCTTGTCTAGAGGCTATAACAAAACACACATTTACAATCACAAATATCCAAGACGTTCAATTGATGGAGGTTCTCCCGGCAGCGAAGTGCTGAGAAGCTGCTAAAGCTTTGTGTGAGAAGATCCTGAGGCACGGCGCGTGCAATGCTCACAAGGACTTTCAACTATATTATGAAGCAATGATATTCTCTGTATATACACATATATTGTACACTTGTTTTACTTACTGCATACACTGGCTTGGTGTCATGCCAGTGCGCAAAGGCCCCTGAGCAAGCTCAGGAAAACGCTTCCCCAGAAATTAATGTGACAAGGACGCCTCCAAACATATCAACTGTCGTACTGGAAAGAACTTCACCAAGGGGCAAGAGTCCCAAAAGCAGCTTGTCAGACACGCCCTTTATCAGAGGAACCCAATGGAACCATGGGTCATATATAGAGTAAACATGTGTAACTATTGCTTAGCATGGATGGTCTGGTGTGATATCTTGGAATAAATAATTGGGGAGATCGACAGTTCTTCTGTGTTCTTTCACCCACGTTCGCACACCAGTGTAGTCCTGAAGGTAAAAGACAATTTTTTAACAACGCAATCACGACATATCAGGACAGTTGACATCTGCAAATGTACCATTGGGACAAGTGACGTCTCTAAAGGTCCCATGTACCAACCTGTGTATTTCCAGAACTTCCGGAAGGGGTGCGAAGCGGGGTGCGCTTTTTTGACGGGTCAACCCCGTCGGCCTCAGTGTCCAGTCACGTGGGATCGTGGCACCACCCCCCTAATTGGCCCCCAATGTACCTCCATAGGACCCTCTAAAAAATTGGAGAATCCCGGGTGGTTATATCATCGGTTAATGCAAGTCTGAATCTACTGTAATTATACAGCAACTATATTTTAACCACCCATATGAAAAACAAACACACACACACACATGCAATCCCAAGGGTGTAACGTTAAAACCATGCTAAAACAACAAACAAGCATCAACAAACCATTACAGTAACACACATCAAACACACACATGTTCTACAGACCTACAGCTGCGGACTCCTGGACATGCCTGCGGCCCAAGGGGCGCCCAGATGGGCCCAATCGGTCCAAAGGGACATCTCACCTGAGAGAGGTGGCGAGGGGCGCACGACGGCTGGATCCATCCATCTCGGGTGGACACCCATCTCGGATTGGCATCACCAAGACTATGAAGAGACCAACCAAGAGTCCGCTCATGCATTTCTTGATTATTTTTGTTCAAGAGGGTATAAAATATTAATCAGGAAGGGTCCCGAATCGATTCGGAACCGAACTTTCGAAACCGAAAGTCAGCGAATGTCAAGAACCAAAATTTTTCATCAACCGAATCATTACAACCGTCAATTTTCCAAACGCAACCGAACCGAAAAGAAAAACGAACCGTTCAGCTCTGTTCCGCTGTGACGTTTTTTCAGACTGTCCAAAGTCTTGAGTTTGAGAGCAGCAGTCCCCCACTGGAATGTCCATACAGCATGTCACTGGCCCGGCCCGGCTTCAGGCGCATTAATAAAATGCTTTCCTTTCCTTTTCCTTTTCATATTGACAAATTGTATTCCTACCTGTCCATGTCCATTTCCTTTTCGTTTCCTTTGCTTTCCCCGACATTGTCCTTTCCTTTCCTTGTCCTTTTCCTTTTCCTTTCCAATATGCGTTTTAGACTGCCAGGAAAAAGCATATTGACGAATTGCATACCTTACCTGCCCTTTTCCTTTTCCTGTCCATTGCTTTGCTTTCCTTTCCTTCCTTTTCTTGGCATTCCTTTCCAATATGCTTTTTGGAAGGCCTGGAAAAAGCATATTCGCAAATCGCATTCCTTCCCCTGGCTTTTCCTTTTCTATTCTCTTTCTTTGCTTTCCCTTCCTTTTCTTACTTTCCTTAAAATAGTTACATTCCTTTTCTTTCCTTTTGCTTTCCATTTTCACTTTTTCTCCTCCTGTCCTGTCTTGTCTGTAGTCTATAGTCTAGTCTTGTCTTGTCTCTTTGTTCATTGCCTTTCTTTTCTTTACCCCACGGCGAACTTATACCTCACAGAACCGAAACGAACCGTGAACCGAACCGAAAGTCCATGAAAAAAGACTTCTACAACCAAACCGAACCGATTTGAAGTTTCAATTAGACATTCAAACCGATTCCAACCGAACCGAAACCTTACTGATTAATACAATCGAACATTCAGGTGGAAAGAAGAGGTTCAGCAGCTTGGAGGCTTGGGGGAATTCAGGGCTCTGACCAGTCCAGTTGCGAAAAGCCTGGCGGGGCGAAACAAGGTTCTGGGGCTACCTATGGGGGGACATAGAAAGGCCTGAGCCTTCCCCCAACAAAGTACCCCAACGGATCTCCTTTTGGAGAAATGTCATAGCTTTGTATAGCTTCTAGATTCACGGAATATGTTGTATACCAAGTCCAATGATATCCGGATCCACCGGATCCGAACCTGAGGTAACGCGGCCTTCTGTTCGACACCGTCGGCGGCGCCAGGAGGGGTCCTTCGAAGGTCCAAGGTGGCGGTGTCTCACCTGGATGTCTCGCCTCACAACTGGGGAATGGATGGATGACGCCCCAAGAAAACCTTTAGTTCTCCGTGTCTCTACAAGAAAAAACCATGGCCAATCCGCGCCCAGCTCACACGCTTCGGCCAGTCACAAATCCACTGGCCACGCTTCGCTTGCACCGCGGAGGCCATCAGTTGCCTAACTCGCTCAGCCACCGCGCAGGGCAGGGGAAGCCACGTTCCGTTCCGAAGTGGAGAATAAGATGTGTCCCCCCCAAGGAAAACCATATGTGTGGCTCTATACACGAAAGAAAAAGTGGCCATCCAGTTGCCAGTGAGTGAAGAAGAGAATCCGGCGGAGAAAAAAACACCTCATGCAAACGGACATGGGACATGGGAATGCCTCGGTGACGTGGATGGCATGGTGGTTCCGACTTGGAGGGGACCATCCGAAAGACGTCAGCCGGTGGGGTTTGCACTTCCAGAGAGGGTACCTTGCTGATCCTTTCTGCGCTGTGATTGTTTGGGTTCAGTACATCTGATCGATTCTTTTGGAGTTACCATGGACTGAAGGATGTAGATAGGGTGGGTATGGATGGGTGATCTGCTGGATTTGGTCTGATGTGGCATGAATGGAGGAACAAAGTGGTTTTAAAGGCCTCTGAATGGGAGTGCCTTGGTCATGAAAGACCGTTGGGTCAACTATGGCATTGATGTTGTTGATCCTACTTACTAAGTCTATCTAAGTCTCCTCTAAATCCGTTGAGGCTTCTTCCCATCGGTCGACCATTCCACACCACCGATCTTACCTGGTACCAAGGTGCAAGTAGAGCAACGAGCCATTGAGAGCAAAATAGGCGGCTGTGGCCTCGGATGACGCATGCAGCATTTGTCTTGTCGAGCCAAACATGAGCTCACTGAGACTGAATGCAGGTTGGTGTCATTCCGTGTTTGATAAATGTTGGTTCCCTCCCAACTCATGTGTTTTTTAGGTAGTATGGTAGAACCTCAGATTTCTCTGAACAAAGACAAACAATAAACACCTCTAAAGTGGGAGGTCATCAGTGTAGACCCTGCCTTTGAAAACAGGAAAGCAGCTTGGATGACCTGCCAGTGATGGACCGATTCAAGAGCAAACAAGCACATCACGTACACTAGGACAATCCAGCAAAAAGACACCCATTTCACCACCCAACTGACCAATAAGCCACCTAACTCAATTGAAAATCTCAACAAAACCATCGGAACACCTCATGCAGAACACCTCATGCATCATCTTCTCATCTTCTCCCACGTCATCTCGGCCCCCAAGGGACCGCATTCCCATGGCAAAAAATCACGTCATCCTCTGCTGTCTCATGGACCCACATGGCCTGACCGCCCGGTGCCCATCGGTGCATTCACAGAACCATGGAGCCGAACGGTGCATGGAAGTGGGAATAGTTATCTAAAGAGACTCCTATAAAAAGGGGGTCGTGCTCATAGATATTCATAGCTATGATATTGTATATATATATATCTCTCATCATTCCTCCCAAGAAGGCTGTGACTCCTTCCAGTCTCACCAATTCCATTTCAGTCTGTGTCACCATGCCGTTGTCTTTATTAAAGGACTTGTTGTTCCTTTTCCCCGTCCAAAAAAGCAACCGGCCTTCCGTGCCAAGCCATGAAGCACCTGCGAAGCTAACGCCGATGCAGTTTTGAGTCATTGAGTTTGTTTGTAGTTCAATGAGGTCAAAACAAACATGCTGTATTTCATACTATTTCATGAGTATTTCAATGAGGTCAATCAACCGATCAACTCCAGTATTTCATGAGGTCAGTTCCTGATCCAGCTAACTGGCTAACTGCCGATCTATTGAACACCGCCGGGAAAAACGATGCGGGACGTCCCAGGTCCAGGTCGGGTCTGTGCGAGAGTCTCGAACACAGACCAGACCAGGACCGGCAGAGTGACCTAGTTTGCCATCCAAACGAACCCAATGCAAGAGTGGCAATGCATGTGGTCGTCACTCAGTTTGATGGATGGTCTCGTGTCTGGAACATTTCCGGGATTTCCAAGCCTGAAAGCAAACACCTGCAGATTACCAAGGCATCCCACGGTTGCCATGTGATGAAGAAACCCAAGGCGATGTGACCAAGGGTTGCACCCAATTAAAGACACCCCACATCCTTTGTGGAGACATCCCCGCAACGAATGGTGATGTTTCTGGTGAGGTCCTGCAAAGATTCAATCACTCCACCAATGAAGCCTATTCTTGGTACATTACTTGGATGTGCTGTCCAGGAACCAGGGTAAACAAATCCCAGAAGGGGGTTTACCATAAGTAAAAAAAATCACCTTAAGCAAAGCCAGGATTATCGCATCCTTGCTCCACATCACGAAAGGAAATCGCCTTTGCAGCTATGCATCGCATGTGCGGTTTCACCGGCCTGTTCTTCTGCAATCGAGAGCAAATTACTCCGAAAGATCTGGGCAAAGAATGGCAGAATGTTTAGACACTCCTGGTATCTGGCAAGTTGAAGCTCCTCACAGGCAGGAGCTTGCAAAAGAGTAACAAAGCATGTTTACTGCTGTGAATAGCCCTTAAGGTAGCGTTTTTACAGCATCCCGAAGTGGGCTTATACAATCTTATACATAGTAGCAAGGGTTACAACTCCGCTTCTATCACACGAAGGGCACTGTGAGCAGGTTTGTGCTTTAGATTGCTTTAGTAAATTACAAGAGTCCAAAGCCCCTACCAAGTCCACAGCAGTCAGCAGTTGAAAGCGAAACATGGGGTGAAGAGCCAGGCACAGCAAGGATGAGCCTTCCTGAAAACAAACAGCACCATACAGCACCTACTACATCTTCGGTGTTTTTAGCTGGCATTGCACTTTGAGCATCTGGACTCCTCACAAAATTACTCCAAAACGGTGGTCTTGAACCCGGATCCCGGATCATCTGAAGATTCTCTAGGTTGTCCATGTATTCTGCGTTTGCAAACAATCGTGTCAATTACTCCAAAACGGGTCTGAGAGATCGCACAATGTTCTTGCGCCTCTTGCAAAGCTATATAACTTAGCAACACTATCATGCCATTCATTGCAGATTTCAAGAATCTACACCCGGCTCACCGGCCCAAACCACACCCAGCACTGCTGTCCACATTCCTTCACCCCAAATACCAAGGCCAGCCCTGTCGTTTCCGGGGCTCCGCGTGGAGGTTTTCAGAGAGCAGCTCCAAGATGTACCTAGTTGGTGCTTTCAAATCACTTAGACAAATAGGAACCGGTGGGATAGGTTTCATCTAGAACAAAATAGATAATAAAAGTATCTGAAACCACCACCAAGTGACGGATCGTCCGAGTTGGAGCCCCTCCTGGGCGACGGAATCGAGGCGGAATCGAGGCGACCGGGGCCCCACTGAAGTGGCGCTGACCGAAGGTGATGCACGGGTCCTATCAAAAGTCACCGTGACGGCATGAGAAGCCGGTGGAGGGAGGTCTTAAAAAACACATGCAATCTGATATTTATTTTTTCACAAGACTTCGACCACCTACAGTACCACAAAAACTTCCACTTGTTCTTAGAAACTGGGGTTGCTTAGAGATGCTTTCAATGAGACAAACGCTGCAGGGGAAATCAGTGCTGTTGAACAAGTCTCAAATGGTGGACTGTGCAAAGCCAAGTGACTCTGAATACGCATGCTGCAAAAACCTCGTGATTCGTTGACGGAGCTCATCCGGAATTCGGTTTACCCGCAGAAAACGGCGGAGTAGGCCAAATTGATGCGTCCTGAAAACAAAGGCAGCAATGCTCGTTCAAGTTTGGATGTTGCCACCAATGCAGCATGCTTTCCGGGTGTGCTTTAGACAAACTTTTGATTCCGCCATTCCCTGACGCGTGGCATGCAGTCACATTGTGTTTCTGGGTATCACTTCTAACTTCTAAGTCTTCTGTTTCCTGCGACTCTGCGCAAGCATCGAACAAGCAAAAAAAAAACACTCCAAGCGTCTCTTCCATTCTCTTGTGCTGCAAGGTACTAATCAAGGAGGTCATAAAACCTGGCACCAGCGACACGCTCGTACGGACTCTGTTTGACTTGTCCGGTGTCATGCTGGGAAGTGCGATGGGAAGTTGCATGGGATTGGCCCTCAAAGGAAGACGTGGACTTGTTCACTCCCATGTGTTTGTGTGTCCAAGTGTAGGTCACCTTACTCGAGAGTGGTCAATTAAAAAGACCATTCAAGTTAGAGATGACCATTCAATTGGTCAATTGCTACTGTTATTTGCTGTTCAACTGCTATATAACAGCACCCCAAAACATCCTTTTCCTATTCATTCCGATTCCTCAAACACCAGCATTTTGTGGTGTACCCACAAATACTGAAACCCTTGCTTTGCCGCCACAAAAAGGCCCTGCATGAGTCATGAATATTTGACCAATAAAATTATTGATTATATATATATATTTATAATATACTAAATATGTACTATGATAGATAGAGGAGCCATTACAATATACTATAATCTATTGAACCGTCTTCTGTGGACATCGGCGGAGTTATATACACCTGATACCGAACCAGTGTCCAGATTCCGAACCCGCAAAAGAACACAAACCATCAGGACACAGATCTCCCCGCGTTCCATTCCCCGCAGCCCAGATCTCGATTCGTGAAGTTTGTGAAGATCCGAGTGGTCCGAATCCATCCAGGGCGCTAATTACTGTGGAGAAGGTCAGCAAGGAGACCACCGCCACCATCACCGTATAGATGCCCTCTTGCTCATTGACCGCTTCCTTGGGTCGTGGTGGGTCCTTTCCAAGATCCCGACTGGAGGTGAAAACGACTGGAGGTGAAAAGGACAAAAAAGTCCTTAATTTTAATTTGAAACATCGGTTTTCTTGTTGCATTCGGATACTGTTCTGCCGCTTGACCCCCCTTGCTCGTACTGACAAAAAGGGAAGTCTGCCAAATTCAGCGACCACATGCGGTGGCAATTGGTTGGTACAGTAACTTGACCTTCGCAACTGCCACTTAGTAACTGAGTGCCACTGCAGCGTGTCGAGTTGGGGCGGGTCAGAAATGGTTTCAGTCGAACACAAGTTCCGCGCGGCCCTGAACCCGTCGGGCATCGATTTGCGTTCCACCAATGCCCAATTGAGAGAGTGCCCATCGCAGGCTCATGGTGTAGTAAAGAGCGAAAGACCCTGCGCTGTTAGAGGCTGGGCAAAGAAACACACTGCCTGCCAAAGGCAAGGTACCACCATTTCTTTCATGTGCTGTGCAGGCGTTTCTTTCATCATCTTTCATCTCCTAGGTTCATACCTCCCTCCTGGTGGGGCAGATGAAGTCAGCAGCTTCCTCCCGAACGGTAGCTAGATTGTGCATGTTAAAACTGCTAACAACCTACCCACAGCACCAACAACACACAATGACCACTTGGATTTACCTAAGGAACCGCGGGACAAAATTTGAAACATCTTCACCAAATGCGGATGTACCCAGTTCGGGAAAATAAATCAACCACCTGATCAGCGCTACCCGGACAGACATCAGCGTCTGTCGCCGATCAGCGTAAAAGCGTCTGCACATGTTCAGATTTCCTGATTCCTTGTTGCGGACACATGTTTCATCATCGAAATCCATGTGTCCCTACTCTGAGGGCGCTACAGTCCTGAAAAAGCAAAAACTACATGGTCAAACTGTATTGGTAGATGCGTGCTCTGCGTGCACTGCGTGCACCATGCCTGGGGTCACTGTTTGGTGACCACCCTAGCCTTGGACTGCTCAGTTCGTTTGGGGAGAAGCCAAGGACCTTTAAGAGCAACAGCGACTCAAACCCTCTGATTGGATATGGCAAGACCTATTCTACTACTGTCTAGTACAACCCCCAAATCTTTGGGTCTCCACAATTCCTCCTAAAGCCAGCGTGATTCTTTTCACGAGACTCTATATTGACTCAATAGGCCCTGAACGACTCAACAACAATTGTGATTGTCTTGAACAAGGCTTGGATTCCTCACCAAACCTTGGCATCCCAAATTAAATATCCTTTGCCAGGAAAATCCTCATGACGACCTGGTTTCAGGTGGTTCTAAGTCGACAGTTCAGAAACACAAGAGTTCCACCACCACGGTGCAAGGAACACCCGCCACCAGGCCCAGCCCCACGTGATGCTCCCACGCGCGAGAACATCCCGCACCTTGGTAGGGCAACCGGGAGATCCACGTCTCTTCCATCTCCATTTTTCCCAGCCTGGGACGGGCGGGCGATAAGAGAATCCAAGTTGACACTGCTGTTGTATACTTCTATACTGTGGCAGGCGCGAGCCCAGCCAACCAACCAGGTGAGTCAAGTGACTGTATAATTGTTCGTTACTCGTGATTCGTTGTTCAACAAACAGACTTACTTCGATGAACCTGTGCTGACTATGCTGCTATCACAACTTGTTGGATGGTTTCCTGCCAGGATTGGGATACTTTGACCACAGGAGTCAAACTCACGACAGCCTCCAAAGGGCATCGCTACTAGTAGCAAGGACGCTACATGACGCTACGAACGTAGCTCCTGGCATTACTAATTACTAGTAACAAGAAGCTACTAGTAACAAGTAAGCCATCCGATTCAAGATCTTTTCTCCGGTAATCTCTGGGGGGCCGAGAACCTGCCCTATGTTCTGCCCAGCCGAGGTCTGTCGACGTCCATCTTCCATCAAGGTGCCCGAACCATCCACACGCGATCACATGCTCCAATAGGAGCCTGAAACGTCCCAGGCGACGAAAACAAACACCGGCCGTTTGGAGGAAGCAAAAACTGGCCGCTCTGAAGCTGAAGGAAAACATCCCACACCGACTGATACAGTAAGAACAAACACATGTGTTTTGTGATTTGCATGGTGTGCAGCTGTGCATTTACTTTGGGGGAATCTGGTCCAGTGATCTATGCTTCCTAGGAACCAGCTTGTCTGTGAAACTGGGGGTGGTTCCATTTGGTGAAGGCAACTGGAGTTCCTTAGAAAATGCTTGGAATCAACTATTCACTACCAGGGTGGGGAATGTTTCACGCGCACAGCTCCCAACAGCTCCACCCATCTGATCTCAGACTCGTCAGGGGGATCTATGACCGACAGCCCCGTCACCCCGCCCCGTCAGATGGAGGGGCGGCTCATCTCTGAACAGTGTGCCAAGTGTCATTCCCAGCATCGCAATGCCCAGTGTAAACTGTGTGTAAGCCACTTCTGATTCAAACCTCATTGGAATGCCAAGATTCAATGCTGCCAACAAAAGCCAAATACAAAAAATACTTTGAACAAACAGATCAACAGATCCAAACGGACGCTCGTGGGGATTGCACTGCTTTCCCTTTGTATATTGAGCCCTTCCACCCAGAGACTGCCCAAGGTTCCAGGAACCACAGATGATGGTGCCTTTTTTCTGCAAGGACTCCCTTGCAAACAGTCTTCTATAATTAGGGCATGTGCACGCATTTTCCCGTTCAATGTCCCAAGGAGGTTGGTTACTGGTCTACACTTAGAGTTCTATGCAGTCACAGGGATTCAATCTGCAATCCTTCTGGTTTGGTTCATCAATGAGCTGCCCAATAAATGACATTCCAACCCATCACTAAAAACCATCGCGAAACTTTGGCCACTAGAAGTGTTAAGCCCAATTATTGTACTCCGAGCTACAGCCACTCTAGACTTCAGTTGGTAGATGCTGACCACTGACCATGAAGGTCATTGTTCGATGCCCCCTTAAAGAAAACAATACTGAACAACGTTGAACAACTCCTTCTTTCTGGGGGTTTGACCCCAAGTAAGGTATCCCTCTTCACCCTTTGTTCTCCACGGTGCTTGTCTCTCAGGAAGGCCGCAGCACGTGTGAGCTTGCCCAGGCGTACCACGCGGCATAGCCGCAGAAGTCGCAAGACCTTGAATTTGACCGTTGTTTCACCCCCAAAGCTCGTCCACAAATGACCTCGCTTGGGGCTTGTAATTGACCTAACAGTTTAGAAGACCAGTACATATAGATATATAATATATACATTGTTGTTGTTGCTGCTGCTGCTGTTGTTTGGATTGTTTTGGGGGAGTTCTTTCTGTATGCATCTGTATACATATCTTCACCGGAATAGTGCTGTGAAAGGCATTGAGAATCAGTCCTGAGGCATGCAGAATCGGTCGTGGGAAGGGTTCATGTGTTCATTCAGCAAGAGCTTGAAACTGATTGAAACTCCATAAATGCCTTAGTACACATCCAAGAATCCAAGGGGTCTATTGTCAGGGCATCAGTCAAGGGCAAGACCTTGGGACCTATCAACAGCCAGGCGAATAGGGATGCCTAGGAGACGTGTGCCAGGCTGAAGCGCACTGGGGGTGAGCGGCAGTTCCGACGTAACCCGATGTCTCCAACGGAACCGCTTTCACCGCTTTCCCCCTCAGGTTTCCCTGGCCCAAAAAGACCGCCCCTCCAACGGAACCAATCCCCCAAAGTCCCCCAAGAAGGTCGCCGACACTAGGGAAAGAAGCTATTAGTAGCTCCTGGCATCGCTACGAACGGAGCAAGGATGCTACGAACGTAGCTCCTGGCCTTACTACTAGTAGCAATGAAGCTATACAGAAGCCACCAAGAAGTCGATGTTTCCTGCGACCATGTGACGCGCGTGCCCGCGCTCTCGGCGCGGCTCTCCTCTCCAACAAATTGCAAGACCTGGGAGCACAGCAAACAAAAAAAACACGATGATGGGCAAATATGGACAATTTAGTCGCCGCGCAGAAACTCTAGTGACAAGTGGATCTAGATCTACTGCATGATTTGATAAGATTTGCAAATGCCAAGAGAATAGGGCAATTTTTGATAATTTGTCAGGTTCCTATGTGGTGCAAAAGTTGTCTAAATTTGGCATTTGGCACATCCAACTAAGAACCTGTTTCTCGAAACATATTGAATCACCACAAAGCTCCAATGCCCACTCAGTTGGTGATGACATGTAGATCCTGATCCAGTTCCCGCCTCTACATAATGATGCAAAATCCTGTCACGACCGTGAAGGTCAGGGAGCTCCTCTTGAATTGCACCAGTCACAAAAGGGGTGGTGTTTAGTCCCTAAGTGAGTGGATAATGGACACCCCTAACCTCCATGAAGCACCCCTTTGTGACTGCTGGTGTTGGTTCTATCTCTTCTCCGAGGATCCAGGTCAATGATGGTGACGATGAGGTCTGGGAAAAACCAGGACTTGATGTATCGCAGCGCGATTTGACGGTGGCTCTCCACCAGAAGTCCTTTCTCGATGTATCCAGTGAAGAAGGACAGCACGATGTCAAAGGACCAGTAGAAGACCTGTCGATCAACATTAACACTAAATGGATTGGGTCATCCAAAAGAAACATAGATATTCTTCCAGGGAGTGTAAAGCCCTTCAAATCCGGTTGACACACGGACAGCTCGGAACATGATTAAGCTCAGTAGTCTCATCTGATTCAAGGTCTTCAACAAGGGTTTGATCTGGCTCTATTAGTCACATGTGCAACAAAAAAAACATTGCTGCCGAAAGCAGTCGAAGTTCGTCGTTGTCCAACACATGTCTTGACCCGCAAAAGAACATCAACTGTCACTGTAACGGTTCACAACGTTCGCCCCCTTGACGGATCGGTGACAACGCTTGAGGTCGCGCCCTCGCGGCAGAAAGATCAACTGCATTGATGTCTCTACGACTCTACTGCATCAATAATTGATTCAGCCACAGCATGAGCTCCGGGTCATATTGCAAGATTGAAAGTTTGAAAGTCCTTCCTATTCGATCATAATGGATTGGATTTATGGATTGATTAAACGACTAAAGGCTTAGGCTTGCAGAAATGATCAGAAATGTCTTACGCTCTAAAGACATTCATCTGAATCTGAGGTACCAAAAGCGTTAGTATAGGCGGCAAAGATTTCTGCCCACCAAATATTTGTCACTCAGTAGTGTCTTTCCCTGATTGCCCTGTCCAACATCTGTTTGATAGAGCCTATCGGTTGAAAGAACAGTTGTGATGAAACATGTTATTTGTTTAAAGCAGACCCTCTCCAAATACACACAGAATACAGCTTCTAAAACCAACCCTGTTGATTGGTCATACGTGTCTGCACCAAAAGCTGAAGGTCTCATGTTTGTCCAGAAGTTCGACCACATGATGCCTTGGATCACAGGCATGATGCCTCCAGTTATTCTTCAATTCATGGTGTCTTCACAAATAAACACATGCTTGAACATGAGGAATATTAGGAGTTCAACATATGCTTGAACATGCCTTCATCATGGATTCTCTCATCTTGGTTCTTCAAACCATCGTCTCACCTGGAAAAAGAACACAACAACCTGGTCACTTTGGTCACTTCGGTCCATGCCGGGTCACAGCTGTTTTGGACTTGGCATCCAAGATGGGGAACTCCTGGTAGAGGCTGTTGCTCACAAACTGGAGCGGCAGGAAAATCATGTCCTGAAGATGGACTGGGTCATTCGCGCGATCCGAAAAAGAGCCAGCGAGAGCGAGACCACTGATTGATGTCCAACTGAACAGAATGGACGGCAACATTGCAAAGCAACCCCTTGTTAGGTGTTTGGACTCTCAGCCATGTGCAGCATCTTGACCTAATTTGAGACCGAGTGAGACGTGAGAATCCCATCCTTTGAAACATGGAGACTGGTCTTTGAAACGTGATAGCCACCCGAAGTCCAGTGCAAATCACCATGCAAAACCATTCCAGGATAGCCTATCGGTATCATCGTCGGCCGATCGAAATCTCTGGGACCGTAGACCCCTCCAACGAGAGGCCGGCCTCACCGATTCCATCCGGGTGGCACTCCAACCCTGAAAACCAACCATGGCTGTTTCACACACAACCCGAGACAAACAGGCCCTTCCAGCTCGAGCTCGCGGACTTGTGCCGGGGTACCAGGGCCAGGAGCAGAATGCCAAAGAAGTCCCAGACATTTCGAAAGTGCCCCATGGGGCTTAACACGCCGAACCTCAGGTTCGCGCCCCCCGGCGGCCGGCCGGACGCCGGGAAGGACCGGGATGCACCGTGCCGGAGACGGTGGGGGGTCCTTAGGAACACATGACATGAAGTGAACGGGAGAGTCTGGACACAATGGATTCCATGACCCCAAGGCCCAGTCTGAATCATCTGCAAAGCCAGTCCGAAGAAGCAGAAACACATGGATGCTTTGCACAGTGCCAACCACTTCATATGTGAGGGATCTCCTTGGTGAGATTGGAATTGGAATAACCAGTTGTTTCATGTTGTTTCTGGTTGTTTGGGTTTCCAGGCATAGCTGAAAGCTAGATCTCATTCCCACCTGGATGTGTTTGCGTATGTGTTGCCCGACCCTTCCCCTGGAAACAGGAGTCCAAGGTTCAGGATGAACATGGACGGGGAGGCTTCCGGGCCCCCATGAAAAGTGACCAAACATCATTGTGAATCAAATGAATCAAGAACGAATCTCCAAGCTGCGCGAGGTTCTGATCTCGTTCGGAAAAGAAGGAGAAGAATCTCCACAAAGCTGTTTTTTTTTTCAGCCTTGCTTTGATCAAAGACCCTTTTCAGCTTCCAGGTGTCACTCAGCAACCTAAAAGAGGCAGGTAATCCCCCTTGATACTACCACAGAGGGGTTGCTCAACCCGTTCTCTAGAGAATCCGCTCTATAGAATTTAAAATGACTATGCAAAATAGATCAGCATTTTTCCAGTGGGAAGGACTGCCCCACTTGAACATGAACGAGTCCAAAGTTCCAAGGTGCCCCCCCAACATGTTCCAACGATGTTCGATATTGTCCGATGGTCACCAACGATCATCGACAAAGACAGGACGCTACGAACGGAGCATTTCGGGCATCGCGACTCGAACGGAGCGTTCGGACGCTACTAGGACTAGGGGCTCCTGGCCTTACTACGAACGGAGCGATCGGACGCTACGAACAGGGCTCCTGGCCTTACTACTAGGAGCAAGGACG
>CAXAMN010021462.1:0-10468 GCA_963970005.1 Durusdinium trenchii | reverse complement strand
ACTGTTAAACTGTGGTCTACTCTTGTAGGACACCCTTTTATCGATCTGGAAAACTCTGGTCCACTCCTGTAGGACACTCTTGTTGGACACACTTTGTGGAAAACTCTGGTCCACTCTTGTAGGACACTCTTGTCACACACCCTTGACATTCTTGTGGAAACAGAGGTGGCTGCCTGACTGTTTGACATGGTGTTTGCACTTGCAAGCAGTTGGATGAGAGTTGCACCATGCACCATGCACTGCGTGAACCTTGGGCTTAGTGTCTCTTGTTGTTTGCAAGCGGCCTACGCTTGAGATGCCGAACGCTTCTCTTTAAAGGCATTCACTTGCTTGGACGTCATGATCGATAAATGCTTCCATGTTGGCGCAGGTCCTGACTCCAAGCAAGGATTTGAATCTTGCTCACTGGGCCAGCTGACCCAGGGCTCTGAGAGGATGTGCTGTAAGGCTTCTAGATGCCTGCCTGCTACCTGTTCTCCGATTGGTGCAGTATCTTGTAGCACCGGAGGTCATAGATCTTCGATCAAGCGACACACTGTGTTAGACAGTGTGATGTGAGACTTCTTCACTTGGGTCTCATGCTGTAGTATATCCTCCGCGAGTTTGAGAACCCTGCATCTGTGAGGATTCATAGCTGCTGCCGCGATTCTTTTTGGCGATGGGAGATGCCGGATCCATGGATTTGATCTCCTGGCTGTGGCTGTCCCGCAATGGACCCTGTTGCTAGCCACAGCTAGCATAGCGGCCGTAGGGAATGGATGTCAGTACTGGGATCGGCGCATCGTAGATTTTCCCACTGTACTTGTCCTTCTGTATGCCACCTCTTTTGTCCGAGTGCGGCAGGACAACCAGCTGCAAGTAGTACACCAGCCTTGAGCTGCAAGGTGACTTGTGTTCCATCACTCAAGGACCTCATCGCCGAAAGAAGATGTGGCTCCAGCTTCTGCTCGTTTTGCTCACCTTGCTCACCTTGTCTTCGCACAAGAACTCAGACTCGGTGTTGCTGTCCTTGCTGACAGTTCGTCGCACAGTGATGAGCAGGCTTCGTCCATCTCAAGGTCTTGCTCCAGTTTCCGACAGGGACACATGTCCGACAGAGTGCCGTTAGTGCATCAAAAATACCATTCCACGAACTGTCCACGAACAGCCTTGGGTTCTACGAAGGTCAACCGCCTTCCACGACGTTAGTATAGCAAAACCCTTTCTGTGCACTACCCTTCCGTTTGCCTTTGAAGAATATAGATGGGTCAGTTTGGTGCCATTGACCTATAAAACACCAACTAGGCCTCCTCTCAGGCTATGGGTTATACCATTCTGATATCTGCCATAAGACCAGGGTGGGATATCCCAGAGACCAACGTATCGACCGATCTCCTGCCACATCCCACAGCTGTCTCCTATCCTGCCTCTCACTTTCGCTCGCGGCCTTTCCTGGTGAGGCTGCGCTTGTGGACGTGGCCAAATGCTGGAAGCTGTGCAACCCTGATGATGATGTGGAGGACTGGTTGGTGTTGAAGATGTGAACTACACCCCTGCAAGACCAAACCCTCCAAATTAAAACTCCTCCTTGAGATTTGAAAACGTGCTAGAAGTACTAGGCCCCAAGTGCCAAACACACAGAGGCAAATGCAATCTAGTATCTTGGATTGGATCTTGACTCCTCCCCCACGATTCTTGCCCACCATCATGTTGGCAGTCTTTGTGACTATCCAGGAATGGGCCAAAAAGGAAGGTGACTTCCACCGACACTTGGCCACACATGTGGGGGAATGTGTGCAGTAATTGGAGCAGTGGGTGTTGGATGGTCTTGCAGGACCTGAGCCTGGACCCTGATTGAGGTGACCCCAACCCAGGTGGTTGCCAAGTAGCACTATGTCCTGATCCGAACAAATGAGTTCTGTGACCAATCACAGTTTGTGAGCTCATGACCCTTGATGTCGGCTCGACTTCGTTGCGTGACGTCGGTTCGATTCGACCCGAATGGAGCAGGGTTCACTTTTGGATCTAGAACCTGTTTCGGTCCACTTGGAAGTGTGACCCCCAAAGTTTTCTTGGGTCTGTTAACCCTCCATCAAGCATAGACATGTGATCACTGAGCTATATAGCTCAACTGGATCCACCACATTTCCTGGTGATTCAGACCCTCCTGCAACTCCCACATTTTACGTATCCTCATGTCTGACTGTCCTGGATTGTCCTGGATTGGCCCTGGTTGACCCATCTTCCAGACCCTTCTGGACCCTGACCCACCCACAACCACGTCAGCCTGTCTGGACCGTCCTGGATTGGCCCTGGTTGACCCATCTTCCAGACCCTTCTGGACCCTGACCCACCCACAACCACGTCAGCCTGTCTGGACCGTCCTGGATTGGCCCTGGTTGACCCATCTTCCAGACCCTTCTGGACCCTGACCCACCCACAACCACGTCAGCCTGTCTGGACCGTCCTGGATTGGCCCTGGTTGACCCATCTTCCAGACCCTTCTGGACCCTGACCCACCCACAACCAGGTCAGCCCCTTTGAAGAGGTCTAGGGTGGAAAGTGCTGGTAGGGTTACTGGCTTGTTCTGGTGTCATTGCAATTAAGGAGCACTACATTCCTATGTCTCCAGAAGATATCGCGTGAGTGGAAGGCGGGCTTGGGTATGACCTCTGACAGATTGTTGGTGAGAACCTCTGACAGTTGAATCTTATTTTTTAGAATCCTTCATGACATAGGACTCCGTGACATGTAGGGTATTGGAGGTATTGTTCACAGATTTCACCCTAGGCACGTCGACAAATCAGGTCCTTGACCTGTAGGGCCCCTTCCATGCCTCCAGGGCATCAAGGCCTTGGCCATTGGGGAGCATCACATTGCACCACTCACTCAAGTATCTGTGAAGAAGAGGGATAAGGGTATATTACTTATACTCCCAATTAATATCTCACAGACTACAGTCAGTGCTGAAAGGACTTCGCAATAGGGAGGCCTCTCAAAGACTCCCTAAATGCAGGAAATCTGACCAAAATCCCTTTGTTCAGGGTCCAACTATGCAAAATCCAGATCGACATGGATTCCTGTCAAACTCCATTGGATCTTGCAATTTTTGGACCCTCCCCTTCCTTGCCCCTTCCTGTGTCTCCAGGTTTCCACACTTGACTCCCTGTGGACCTGTGCGCAGGCCAGACGGTGGATCCAAGAGGATGCAACAGCTCAAGGAGGCTTTGATAGCCCAGGTGCTGGGCTGGCATCTTTCTGGGGGTTGTGGGAAGCTGGATTGTCATGCCAGGAAACCTGGCAAAATTGTGGCCCTCCTACACCACCAGGTGAGGGTCTCAGGATGTCTCAGGTGTTGAGAGCCTGAATTCCCTACAGGTCTAAGGCATATTCAAAATCCTAGCACATGAACCTGAATTCCCTACAGGTATAAGTCATCACTGGGACTTTGGACCTGTAGGGGTAGTGTCCTTGCTCCTAGTAGAGATGTCCTTTGTTCATGCATTTGACCTTCGGATCGGACGCAGAACGTCAGAACGAACGGCCGACTAAATAGGTGCAAGTGGATCAGACCACGCTGAATTTAAATATTCTAGATCGCATCTTTTTTTTAGTCAGGGACCGGCAAAAAATCAGTTTGGAAGGTGTCTGTAAGGTTTGTTGTAAGGATGTGCAGACTTGAACGATATTGCTTGTTTTGCAACAACATGTGACCATGGTGGACTTGCATACCTTCGCCATACATGTGTCATGGTAAGCAAAACGTCTTTGTGTAAGGCCTATTAGATTTCTTGGCAAGAAAAGACAACACCACTCAACTGGACGAGGAATTTGTCAACAAACGGCAGTTGCCACCACTTCCGATGACATGTGCCTCATCCAAGACGATGTTCCACAACTTGATGATCAAGAAGATCTTCCGCCTCCAGAAACGGATGATGAGTACGTGGAGCAGGAATGCTCTTCAGACTCCGACCCTTGGTTTGGAACCTTCAGAGGCCCACATGTCATGGTAGCCCTCACAGGGCCTTTGAGCATTTTGAGCCATGGTAACCCTCACAGGGTCATTGAGCCTCTTAATCATCTTATTAGATGGGATCCAGTCCCTGTTTTTGCTTTCCCAAACACGCTCCCATGTAAAGGGAATGGGTCCTTTCCGCCTCATGGGATGAGGGATCCATGCAACCATGTGAATTGGCACATGCAACCATGCGAATTGTCACAGAAGGCAGTATGGCGTGTCATGCAACAGGAGCAACACACCACAGAAGCAACATACCACACACACAGAAGCAACAGAAACAACACACCATGCGAAGGTGCATACAAAGCCACAGAAGGGATTGGGGTGAGGGATCCATAGCCCTCTTTTTTCATTTGGGATACAGTACGTCAGTCGTTGGTGATAGGCACAAGGTGCACAAAGTGCACACCTAGGCCTCGGTACAGTGAATTAACGAAGCCACAACAAAAGAGAGCAGAAAAACAAGCATAGGGATGTGCTGAGAAGACAGAAGATTGTTTGAACCCTTGCTGCTCACACAGCCACAGGTCTCACTGTGTCTGACCCTTTGGCATGCAAACAATAAATGTGTACGTCTTTGGGCTGTCAGGGTTTTGAGCCTCTCGCAGCTTTGCTGCGTGAAAGCCACCAACTGCCAGTCACGCGCACTAGAGAGCAGCAAAGCTGCCTGCATCAGAGGAACAGCATTAAGCCTTGCCTCTTCATGGCAACAGTAGTCACGCCATCCTGACGGTCACTCTGACATCGGATCGAGGAACTGTGCCTCGACAGTGTCTCAGGGGAAGATCAGGACATTGAGCCTGCCATCTGAGAGAGATTGATTTGGTCCACTTTGCTTTGTCACAGCCTCACAGCTGCCTGGAGCATTGGACCAAAGGCATTCACTGCACTGATCTGCTTGACGGATGCAGCGTATGAATACCATACCGCTAGGTGTGCAACGGCATGAGCCTTTTTGTTGCTTGCGATATGATCTCCTCCAAGTGTGGCTCAGCTCATCTGCGTCCACCATTCCATAGCCCCACACTTGGCCTAAGACTGTGTAGCTCCATTGGCCACTGGCGCTGATACCAAGCTCAGTGATGGCCTGAAAACCGCAGCCGGTCATCGCGTCGGCATAGCCTTCACCGTCACCGTAGAAGCCAGAGCTTGCTTGCCTTCACCATGACATGGAAGGAGTCCCAGGCGTCCCTGATGCACGCATTGGCACATGTGGTGGCACAAAGCTCCGAGTTCTGCCTCAGAACTCAAGATCTCCTCGGACGAGGGCCTGGGGGGCGCAGCCCAGAATGCCTTGGTGAGGTGGCCACAGGTCATGTGGCAGACTATCTGGCCAGTTTCAAGGACCTGGTCACATCCAACTCTGTCTGCAGGGCTGCGTGCGTCCTTGGATGTAGTCCGACCTCCACCTTGATTCATCCGAATCTTGCTCCCTGGGAGCGCCAAGTTGAAGATCAGCCATAATCTTCTGCGAACCCTGAATCCTGGTCCACAGTCTCGCAACCCAGACATCCAGCGAGGAAGAGTCGTCAGACGCTGGCTCACTGCAGGCTGTTGCAGCCCTT
Organism: Durusdinium trenchii; assembly: GCA_963970005.1. Classification (NCBI taxonomy): domain Eukaryota; class Dinophyceae; order Suessiales; family Symbiodiniaceae; genus Durusdinium; species Durusdinium trenchii. The sequence continues at coordinate 4,900 of CAXAMN010021462.1, read as the reverse complement.
GCCAAGTTGAGCTTCAGGTTGTCGTGCTCAACCTTGCACAACCAGCTCTGGCATCCAGATTGTGCCATTCATGCAGACGATGCGGTTCTTGGCTTAGCCGCTTGCCATCGAGACGCAACCCTTTGGTTCCTAGCTGAAATCCTACTGCGGTTCTTGGCTTAGCCGCTTGCCATCCAAACGTCACCCTTTGGTTCCTAGCTGAAATCCTACTGCGGTTCTTGGCTTAGCCGCTTGCCATTCAGATCGACACCCTTTGGTTCCTAGCTGAAATCCTACTGCGGTTTTTGGCTTAGCCGCTTGCCATCCAGATCAACACCCTATATCACTCACAGAGGCACCACCTACAAGTCCAAAGACCCAGTAAAACCAGCTTGTTTGCTTTTTGGAATGCACGAGCAACTCCATTATACCAGATTACTGTGTTACAGGTTCTATTACTCATACGAATGCGCTTTCGAAAAGGCGTCAGTGCTCACGTTGTGATCCTGGGTGCTGGTGCTGGTGTTGTCAGCTGGCAATGCGCACTGTCAATCCAGGGTGCTTCTGCTGGTGTTAGCTGGTTGTGCACACTTTGGAGGTGCTGTAAGCTGGCTGTGCAGGCTGTGTGTACATTGTACATTCTTGTTCCAGCCAGCCCCATGTGAGCAGGTTGTGGGATTCTGCCTAGCTATCTGGGTCTATGCTGGTGTAATTTTCGTGTGTGATCACAAACACCTGAATCGATACGATCGATACCAGTTGCTGCTAGTGTGAAACCTTATCCCCCAGTCTTCACACTTTTCTCGGTGGTCACTGAGGAGATCCCGGTGGACCCCACGATCACTGGTGATGGTGAGATGCCAGGTGGCAGCTGGGATGCATATTGGTTTTGAGTGTTTTACAGTGGTGCAACTTTGTCACATAGTTATATATACAGCGCTGGGGTTCTCACTTTTGAGGTTGACCTTTTTGCAGTCTTTTGCGCACGCACAAACTAACTCCTCTTTACTAAAGTGTTCTTCGCATGTTTTGACCGTAGCTTGCATATTTTCCTTGATGAAGTGGTTTAGGATCTCAACTCACTAGCATGTGGACACATCACCAATGCCCTTATTCTACTGGAGTTGGTCACATGTACTGGGTCTTTGGACCATTCCCACATTCACCACTCATGCCAAGGCCCTCCAGTGCATCAGGGCTCCCCTTTGCAGCCGAAGCTGCTGTTCCCTGATGCTGCTGATGGGGAGTGCCTTGCGGCCAAAACTGCAGCGAAGGACCAGTTTGGGTCTGGTGTTGGACAGTTGGATCACACACAATGGTCTGGATGATGGGTAGGGCATCCGATGATCGTGGATAGTGATTTCCCCTATAATATGTGGCAACCATGCAACATGGTGTTCAGGTATATATCTTGTTGTACATGGCCAAGTTCTGCAGGACATGACCCCTTGGATTCCTTTGCCGGGAGACATCCCCAAAGAGTTGGCTCTACGGGCTGAAGAGATCTGTCAGCACTATGGTGTTCACAGATCAAACTCTGATGATCTGATCAAGGTGCCTGTGTGCATCTGCATGTGCATGTGTAAAAAATATATTATACATATACGTAGAGCTTCGGGCAGGCGCAAGCAAAGCTACGAGATGCTGCTCGTGAATGCGTCAAAGGAACCATCAAAGATTCCAAGACAAGAAAAAGAAAGAAATAAACAGGAGGGCTCGTGGAAGAGGGCGGGGGGGACGTGGCAGAGGGAGACCAAGAGGGGGACCAAGAGGCAGGGGCAGCAAACTTCCTGCAAATGTGGGTGACAATTCAGAGCCCCAGGGAGGTAAGAATCTCTCTGAAGAAGATTCAGAGGATGCCGAGATAAGGAGGAAGCTAGTGCAGGAGGAGGATCCAGAAGAGGATCATATGGTTTGGTGCTCAACGATATCGATAAATTCACATTAATGTTTTGCATCTTGGTGTTCATAGTGAGGTCACTGTGGATGAGAGGTGCACAGCTGAGGCACCTAACTACAGGCCACTGAATCTTCTTGAATTGTGGGTGAATGCCAGCAGGCAAAGGGCACTGAAGACTCAGATGAGGTCAGTGAGGCCAGGTCAACATGAATTCCCCAATGTGCCCAGGAATCCTGAGCAGTAATATCACACTGACCTGTCAGGAGGCATTGTCACCATCGGCAAAGGCTGACGAAGAGGACAGGTGACACAGTTTTCAGAACCTGGAGTTAAGTAGACATGGACAGGCCTCAATCATGTGGGGTCCAATGCATGTTTTGGTCACATGCCAGGAAATTCCACCTACACAACCTTCGAACCAGTCTCCCAAGGCACAGCACACTTTTAGCCTGGTCTCTTTTTGGGACAGTTGTGTCAGATCAACCCTGTGTCAGGCTACACCTAAGAAACAACAGGGGATCAAAAAAAGCGCTGACTTCACCGGAGGCCCTCATTGTTGGATTATGCTGAAGCGGATGAATCTTGTTCAGTACTGGTCACATTAGGCTCCTGCTGGTGCATCTGGGAAGCCAAAGGCCAAGGCTAAGGCCCTTCTTGCATTGCTTGTGGGACCAGGGTTGTCGATTCTGGTGTACAGGCTGCCACAAAGTCAAAGCCAAGCAAAAAGCGCAAGGCTAATGTTCTGGAGCAGGACAGATTCTAGCTAGCTATCAGAATCACATGAATAAAGCCTAAATAAAATCTTTTGCGCAGGATCCCACAGGTACTGGATGGACACCGCACATGGCGGAAGGTGTCAAGCGCATCAGGAATCCCAATGACACACCAAGCAAATGGGGATATGCTCGTCAAAGGCTGGAGGCTGGCATGTAGTGGGTGAGTCAAGATACATGGACGCAACTCACGATTGAAATGGCAGGCAAACCGTGCAGAACATGTGAGACTGCTGAAGGACTATACATTTTGTTAACTCAGTTATGTAGCACCCTCCATCATGGACAGGAGCTCAATTCCAGAGACAGGTTTGCAGTCCTCCCTACAGATGAGGAGCTACAGTTCATTCAGCTTGGGGCTTGTTAATGGCTAGCAGTTTTGGACAGGTCCTATTTTAGTGATGCCCTTGATCAGGTCCTGGACATTGCGTCCTAGTCGGCATGTTTTAGAGGCAAATCCCGATGCCAGCACTATCTCCATCTTGTTTCCCAGCTGCAGTTCTATTTCCTGCAGTAGTGTAAATCCTGGATGGTGGAGCCTTAACTAGTTTTGGATGATGTCCTTTCTCTGCACAACATATCCAAACCCAGCAGAATGCTGTTTCTTGCAAGGCTCAATGGCCAGATGTATGTGACCCCGGTGATGGCGGAACACGCCAAGAAGTTGAGTGATGGCAGGAAAGAGCTCAAGGTCTGCTCCTTGACTTGTGATTAAGATCTCACCAGATTCAGTTGGATGTTTCTTCCAGGTGAACAAGAAGAATGGGGTCACCCTGACATGGCCAACGGATCCCTATGGCACGTGGGAAACCCAAGTATGGTCAAGGTGACTCCTATTTTGAGACAAGATTGTGCCAAGGTGGATGTTTGCCCAAAAGGTCGCTGGATGGATTCAGGTGACCTGGATGGTATATTTTTAGAGCACATGTGAAGTACTGTGGTCATATTTTTCCAGGCTACAGATTCGTGATCATCTAGGAGCATCTAGGAGGCCTGGATATCACTGCGTATGTTCCAGACACAAGCTATTTGTATCCGGCTCACCTATACCCATTGCAGGCTCTGTGGTGATCTTCCAAAACCTCCGATTTTCACACCAGAGGTGGCTGGACTCGAAGTTGACAGTCCGTAAACGGGTCTTTTTCTACACATGGACATGTGTAGACGAAGGGCTTTGATGTGCTTTGGTTTGGAGGCTTCAACCTAGAAGATGCCTGGGTGTGCGCACGGAGGCTTGTTGAACCTCTGCAAAAAGAGCAGTGCCCAAGTGCTAGCTGTTTTCACAGCAGTATTCCCTGAAGTTGAGGTGGTTCATGTGCCAGCATTATTTGTTAAATAGATTCTTTCATCACCACCTGCACCAGTGTGGCTTAGCAGGTCAGGGTTGCTATTCATTTAGGAATGGCGCGATCACTGCAGTTAAGCAGAACTGCTGCTTCCATGTTGCGACGACTTGGAGCACCGTTGATGCTGCCCGAAGCTCAATTCGTATATGTATATACACATGTATATAGGTATGCATGTACATGACTGGATGCAAGGCTGCACATGGCAGACTTTGTCTATCAAAATTCCCCGGAGGAGGTTGACCGTGTCAGGGCCTTATCCTTCATCCATTTAAAGATGCCTGATACACCCAAATAAAACTTACCAAGAACCTTGGTCATCTGGACCTCTTTGCTGGAATAGCCAACATGCAGCTGAGTTTTGGTCAGAAACTCAGCCGTTTTGCACTTCACCCTGGCACCACTCCTGGATCCTCTGACTAGTGAGCCCCACACCCAGGTGAGATCCGTCAAAGGTCGTGCCTTCCTCAAAAAACGATGCACCTTCCAGTGCATAGTTCCTCAGTGCTCAGTGTGTGGAAGTGGGGCTGTGGACGGGATGTGAGGGCATGCCGGTCGATAGGTACAACTTCGACGTTGAGACTCGCCCTGACATGAACGATTTACTCACAGTGTTTGGCCCCCAGCAGTTTTTGGGTGTCAGGGGCTCATTGGGGTAAGATTGTCATGTGGCTGTGGAAACATCAATAGCGACTTACCGGATCCGTTCATTTGGTGAGGCATGGGATGCTAAAGGCCATCCAGCTATGTCTTCAGCTTCGAGAAGATGGATTGGTGACAGCAGGAGTTCCATGTCATTCGTTCATTTTCATGAACGCAGGTACTGCACAAAGATCTGAGGAACAACCCTTTGGAAGGGAAGATCGTGAGTATGTAGCACAAGCCAACATTATAGCAACTCG
>CAXAMN010021461.1:0-47174 GCA_963970005.1 Durusdinium trenchii | reverse complement strand
CTAGACCAGCCCACGCCTGTCCTTGCTTCCAAAAAGGGCAGGTGGTGAATCCCTTATGACTAGCAAAAATAAATGACGGCCATTATTTTTGCCCACATATTTTGCCATTAAAAATAAGAGACTTTGGCATGCAAAAAAATAGAATAGATTAATGGCAAAATATGATGAATATAATAATCTATGCCTTCGTTTTTTAATGTAAATGTCAATAAGAAAGATAATAATAAGAAAAACGAAGGCAATAAGAAAGAAATTAATGATATGTGCCCTCTTTAATAATAAAGGAAAGATATGAATAATAAAAGAGGGCACATATAATAGAAAATAATACAATAATAAGAGATTAATGATAAGGGAATTTCTATATTATATTTACTGTCTTTTGATTTAATAGAAATTCCCAATAGATGAAGAGATAGATGACCTCGTTTCACCTTTATGATTTTTATTAATGAAAACGAGGTCATAGATTATAGAAATGTATTATTTTCTTAATTATAAGGCTTGGATTTTATATATCTTTTATATCTTTACATTAAAAATCCAAGCCAATGATATAATGTTTGCCATTTGCAATAAAATGATACAATAAATGCAAATGGCATATTATTTACTTTATATTTCCTTATCGCCTAGCCTATCAATCTCATATAATTTATAATATAAATTGGCTAGGCGATATTATTCATATCTTATATTACTTATTTTATCTATTATATTGCCAAGGATTTATTAGTAAAATTATTAATCCATTATATTAAATCCTTGGCATCATATTATATTATATTATATTATTGACCGCACAATATTATTATCTATTATTTATTTGTGTGCGGTCATATTTATTTATATTTCTTATTCTTTTTACCTATCATCTGCCAAAATTCATATTAGTTCATTCTCTTTTATAATTTATATTGATGAATTTTGGCAACATATATTTTAATCTTTATCCCGCATATTTTAATGTAAAAGAAAAGATAAATTAAATGGTTAAAATATGCGGGTAATAATATAATCTCTTAATAGACTAACCCATGACCTCGCATTTTATATGAATTAAAAATGCGATCATTTGATAATTATAAAGATATATGAGTTAATGGAAAAATGAAGGATGAAAAGACAAAAATATTATTACCTTCATTTTTCCCCATCATTCATATTTTAAAATAAGAGACTATTATTAATGAAAATATGAATGATGGAATATAAATAATAAATGATGGGAAAAATCATAAAGGAAAAAGAGAATTCAATTATATGATTTTTCCCGGTTCATTCATTGCATTTCATTCACCTCTTTTTCTTATATTATTCCGCCCAATATTTTATAATATAAAATGGCGGATCGTTCACTTTAATTTATATTGTGAACGAAGTCATCGTCTAAGCATTATATATTTATAGGCCAGGTTTTTGCCTTTGTGGTTCACCTTTGTTTTTCTTATTGTACTAACCACCTGGCCTTTTAATAATATTATTATTATCTTCTTTTCATTATAATAAGCTGTGGCATAAAGGAAAGCCACAATAATAAATAAAGAAAAACAAATGAAAAGAAGATAATGAAAATAGAGCCTAGCCATTGACTTTCGGCGATTGAAAATAAAAGCCGAATCATTGTATTATAAGTGATAGATAATTAATAATAGAATAATCTCTGCCACCACAAGGTTAAAATAAAGGGCAGAGATTATAATTATTACTTATTTAATATCGTTCATTCATTTTAATAAAAGATGATAGAAATAATGAATGAACGAATAATGAAAGACATAGCAAAATGCAATGAAATAATATAAAGATAAATAATATATTGCATTTTGCTTTCTATAAGAGAAATATATATTATTGTCAACCGCAGGGCTAGTTCATAAGGATAGAAATAATAATAATAGAAAAAACCCTGCGGTTGATAGTAAATAATAATATAATAATAGTCACGCCTTTTCATAATACAATTCTCTCTTAAATAAATGAAAAGGCGTCAATAATAATAAATATATATTAATGATCACATCCCAAATATATAGATAATGGAGTAAAATAAATGGGATGTGATCTAATAGAAATAAGTAATTAATATAATAATAATTGGCTTTTTACAAGTGAAATAATATAAGAGATAAGTAAAAAGCCAATAAGAAGAAATAAATAAAGATTGGCCAGCAGATATAAATTAAATAAAAGATTGCTGGCCATATATTATTCTATTCTTTCCGATGGCATTCTCATGAGCTATTTAAATATAATGCCATCGGCTATAATAAGAGATAAGAATATAATTAATAAAAGAACTAATAAATTAAGAGATAGACAACTAATGAAAATTCTCCAGGTAATAACATATAGATAAGAGAATTTTCATCCATTATTTAATCGGGTTCACACATGCCCTCGTCTCCTTATTTTATAGTATTTGGGGAGTTAACCGTGAACCCGAAATAATAAATAAATATATGGCAACCAATATGAATTAATTTAAGGTTGCCATGTCATTATTTATATCTTATTGCCTTTTTAATATTAGAAATTCCTTGTCAATTAAAAAGGCAATCATTCTTATATTTTAATTTACTTTATTTATCTTTGCCAATGGCCTATTTAATTTATCTATCTCTTATTATTTATATGGCCATTGGCATTATCATGGTATTTTATGTATTATCTTATTTCTTTCTTCTTTCTTATTCTCGCCCACCATGTTTATATATTATTTCTATCTTTAATAATAAAGGTGGGCGAGGGTTAATAATAATATATTTCTTTTATTTAATGTGGCTTTCTTTTATTATAATGCTCTTTTAAATTAAGAAAGCCACATCCATGATATAATTTTAATCATTCAATTATTTACTTTATTTAATGGCTTTATATTTTTCCAAAACAAATGGGACCTTCATTACAATAAAATTGATAGACTACAAAAATATAAAGCCATTCATGTTTAATATAATAGACTAGCATTTGACCAATCGGCAATATAAATAAAAGCCGATTTCATTGATTAATAAGAATGAATAAGTAATATAAGAAAAATCCTATAATTTAATGGAAATCTCTTTATGATTAGGATTTTTCTCCTAAAGATATATGAACTGCTTCCAAGATTAAATATATGATGGTATAGCTTATAATCTTGGAAGCCATATAATTCATCTCTTATTTTTATCTTATTTATACCCGGCATATTATTATTTATATCTTATATTTATGCCGGGTATTTTATTAATAATTACTTATATTTATATCTATTTCTTTTATATTTATTGGTTTTTTCTTATCATTCTTATTTGCTATGTAATTCTTATAATATTATATTTACTTCTATTTGTATTTCTTCTTATAATTAAAATATACGGTTTTTCTAATATTATTTCCCTTCGCGGCTACCCTTCTTTTATATAATTCCCTTTATTATTAGATTAAAGGACTGGTATTTTTAAGGAGCTATATATTATAATCTATTAACCCGTTATCTTTGGACTCACATTCACCCATCTTTTATATATAAAGGATTATATTTCCATATCTTTCATATCCTCTTCTATCCTTATATTTTATCTTTATCATCATTCTATTATTTATTGTCTCTTATTCTTCATTATCAATCATTGGTTAACAATATAATTTCCATAAGTTATGTCTTCTCCTTTACAGCTAATGATTTATATTATATTTTATCATCAATAATTAATATATAATCTGCTATCTCTATATCCTTCATATTTTTATCTATATTATATTATTTATAGGTTATATCTTTAATCCAAATATTAATTCATTCATATATTCTATTATTATTTATATTCTGTCCTTCTTGTTAATGGAATTATCTTGTAAATTAAAGATGATATTATTTATTCAACTTATATTATTCATTAACTTAAGTGATCATTATAATATTATTCATTACTTTCCATTTCTATTATTCATTCCTTTTGTCTTATGGTAATCTTTATATTAATTCATTTATTAATATTAATGGTATTTCTTTATTTTATTTATTATCTACAATATTTATTATTGACTATAAAAACCTTAACTTTAATGCCAATGATTTTATTGGCTAATATATTAATATAGAATTCTACATTCATGGTTATTTATATTATGGAATTCTTCTTTACATCTTATTGCCTTTACATTTTATTGCCTTTAGGATCTTTCATGAATATCTTCTCCATTGCATTTCTTATGTCTTATTATTTATTATGGATTATTCTTTACATCATTATATTATTAGTTGATATTGCCCTTATAGTCATTCAATAGTTGTATTATCTTCTTTATTGACTTTTCTATTAATATTTGTCTTTTGTAATTAATTCATTCATGTAAAAGATCACTTATATAAATGAGATTATTCTCGGCTAACCAACCTATGGATTTTTAATGGGAAGTTTCATTCCTTTCATCTTCTTATTATACTTTTATTGATATCTTATATTATATGGTAGATTATTTATATCAATTATTTATATCCTTGTCAATTATATCATATTATATTTATTATCAACATTATCATTTACATTATATTTTGTTTCTATATTGTGGTTCATTATACGATTTCCTTTACATTACAAATATTACTTCTCTTTTATTTTACTATCATCAACCGCGGGGTTACATTCTATTATATTTAGTCTTAGCATTTTAACCCGCGGTTACTCTATTTATATTATATTTTATCTTACATATTTATTATTCATATTACATTATATTTATTATCATTTATATCTTATCATTTACATTAAATAGTTCATTGACAATAATTTATACACTTCTTATTTTATTATATCAAGAATTATATCATCCATTATTTATTATTTATCTTTCTATTATTTCTTATTCATTTCCTTTAGTTATAAAGAATCCATTATCATTAACCATCAATATTAATTATTTTGTGTAAACTTTATAATATTGGAAATTCATATATTTTATAATTGTGGACTTTTTTATTGGCATTTAATTGAAATCTTATGGTTATTTATCTTTCTAGTCTTTTATTATTTATAGTCAATGGTTCTTTTATTATTATTGTCATTGGTTCTTTTATTATTTATAGTCATTCATTCATTTATGATCTTCTCCATAGCATTTTTATTTAATATCTGTCTCTTATGGTATTTTATATTTGTAATCTCTTGAATCTATATCTTATTTCATCTATTCTGTCATACACATTTATATTTCTTATACACTTTTCTATTATATTTCCTATCATTTACAATCATATTTCATTTACATTAAGTTCTATCTTATTTCATGATAAATATCATATGGTTTTTACTATTGCTATATCTATAAAATAAATGGTAACTTCTCAAGAAATGTCTTTCCCATATTATTAATCTATTATTTATTATTATTTTACAAGTTGGTCCATAAATCTCTAATTATGTTTACCCTTCATGTCTTTTATTTATACTGTAGATTATAGATGTAAAGACTAAATTAAATCCATGTTTATATCTTATGTACCCTTCTTTTATATATATTTCTGCTATATTGGTGAAGGATATTAAGTTCTTACATTATTTTTCATTATTCTTTACTCCTATTTTTATTGATAATGTCTTGGTATTTTATTATCTCTTCCACATATCATTTAATTCATTATTATTATATGTTATTCTCTTATAGACAGTTATTTTATATTATTCAGTTCTTATTATATTATTCTTGACATCTTAATTTATATTATTCCTTACCTTCATTTTTATCATTCATATAGAATATATCTCCTAAAGACAACTTTCATTATAACTCCTGGAAATTCATATTCTATCATTCATTGGTTCGCATTCTTCGTGATCTCGGGTACAGCTATTATTATTTATTATCATATTTATTCTCAACCCATTATGAACGATTATTATCTTTATCTTATATTAACACTTATATTATTTAAGGGAATTATCCATATCTTTAATATTCGTTCATTCTTCATTATCATATTATTTATATCTTTTGGATCACATACCAACCATTAAATCACCAATATATCAATGAAATCTTAATATTATTTATTCTATAGAAATCTTAACATTAATATCTTTATTGACTGATATTACATTAGGTGGCTAGTACCCTCATTCTCATATAATATATATAGCTCCTTAAGATATAATGATATAAAATGAATGGGTGTTCATGTGCCTTTAATCTATGCAGTGTATCATTATTATTCATTATCCTCATCATTTGTATTAGTTATTAATGATTACCTTATCAATTTCTTCTATATTTATTATTAATTTCTAGATCCATTACATTCATTTTACTTTAATTACAGGATTTATTTTATGGGAGTTTATGGATTTTCCAACATCACCCATTCATTTTTCTATCCTTATTTATATTTTTCTATCCTATAGTCTCTTCACTAATATTCTCTTATAATATTTATATTCTTTTATATGAAGTAATTATTTAATAGATAACAAAGGATAATAACATAAGGCACGAATAATAAATGGATGGGCTACAAGAACTCATTAACTTGTCATGTAATATGACCTATTATCTTCTAATTATATTATATTCCTCTTTTATATTGATTGGTTTATTGATAATTCGTATCTTTCATTATCATTTATATAATTCATTTATAATTTCTATTATCTAATAAATAATCTCATAACATAAGGAATTAATATATATTTTGCTCTTATTTATTAATATTATTCCTCTTCTTTTATATTATTGGTTCTTTTATGTGGACTTTCTTTATGTCTTTTATTAATATTATTATTTACCTTATCATCCTTATATTTTATCAATCATATATTTATTCTATCTGCATTCTATTCATTCTTACCCTCTTTTCATTATAATTAATCACCTTTTCATTATATTTAGTCTTTAATTCATATATTTATAATCCATTACATTTATTCTTTGTTATCTTTATCATATATTATCACTTTATATCTTATATTCAGTTATAGATGTTATAATTTCTATTATCCCTTCATTTGTATTTCTTGTTATCTTTAAATTACATAATAAATGTTGGGATTACATGACTCATTAATTCATGGTTGTTAACTCTTATAAATAATAGAATAATAAATGATTGAATCTTAAGGAATAATTCTCATGACATCTATTATATTCTTACATTAAATATATCATTCTTATCTATCATGAACTCTTCTTTAATCTAGAATGAATAACCATAAGATGTAAATGAAAGTTAATTATTATGCCATAACTCCAACACCCTTAAATTTAGTCATGGTGGTTCTTATTTATTTATGCTGTAACTGGGATTACATTATTTATATCTTACTCCTCTTAATTTAATGGCTTTCTTGGGATTTATTAAGCCTTTTCTATAATGCTTTATTACTTTAGGAAATTAATTATCTACAATATATTTCTGAGAGCTACAGCCTAGATCATAGAATGATGACTCCATTTCATTTTAATTTAGGATTAGTTAATAAAAATTCCCACATGCAATCCTTCATTTTGGTTAACTCTTTTATTATTTTCAACAGCATTTATATTTTACATGAATATTATTTTCTATCTCATATTATTCTTCCAGAACTTATATTATTAATAATCTTGTATTCTTTAATTCACTTCTTATGAATAAATTCTCATGAAAAGATTCTATAATTAAAAGGTGAGGTTCTAAGCCCAAAAATACACTTCTAATTCTAAAGGTGCCTGAGGATACAAGAACATATATTTTATTATTTCATTTACACCTTTCTTTTACATCTTAATTATTGTCATTAACATATTATTTATATTTCTTATCTACATTATAGTTTATCTTTATTATCCATTTCTTATTTATAACTTATATTTATATTCAAGATTACAATCATCTTTACATATATTATTCATAAGGGTTTATTCTATAGGTGTTATAATTCTTGTTTCCTTAATTATCTTCTCTGTATTTTATGGTTTATCTTTATTATTTAATTATAAGTGATATATTGAAGAGATTATTAATCCATTTATTATTATCATTCCTTCATTATTTATATCTTATATATATTTCCATGATTTTTATAATTAAATGAAAGACATCAAGGTAAAAATCATGGAAGAAAGACATAATAAATATAAATTATAAAAGAAGAATTAACCGTGTAGCCGACAACCTTGATGGTGGAATATGAATAAAAACCATCAATCATGAAATATAAATAATAGATAATTGTATTTTACTTATTATCGCTCCTGCAACTTTATATTTTTATTAAGCTTTTTATCTTTGCAGGAGCGATTATTAATGAATTATATTATTTATTTCTATTATTTCTTCCACCATTTCCTAATCATATATTTCTTATCTTTTATAATAGAGGAAATGGTGGTTTTCTTTAATATATTTCTATTATTATCTTCTCCTTATAATATTAATTGAAATATCTATAAAATTTATAGGCTGTACACGCCATCTCTTTCATCATTAATAATTGCTATAATTTATATTACTTATTTTATATTATTAATTATTGGTAATCTATTATTAATCATAAAGGCTTAATCGCTAGGGAAGGATTAAAATATGCCGGGTCTTTCAATTATTATCTCTTTATATATTTCATTCATGTTATTTAATTAATATAAAGTGTACCAAAAGATATCGGATCCCATTGACACGGTTTATAGAAATGCCTGTTAGTTCTTTAATTTAAATATATTATTGTCATTAACTTTATAGTCTTTTAATAATAATTCTCTCTCCTCTTTTTCCTCTTCTCCTCTTCTAATTTTACTTAAGGGACAATATTTTCCACAACTTACATTTATTTATTAATGATAACTATAAAATGAATCGGCTATAAATCCTTACACTGCCACTCCTTTTTAATTATAATTGCTGTTCTATTTGTATTTCATGTATTCTTATCTATTATTCATATTATTAATTCATATTATTGAATTCTTGTAAAATATATAGGTGGAAAATATTCCATCATCATTATCATTCACTTATTCATTCTTACAGGATTTTATCATCCATTGGTAATTTATATTCAATGTCTTTCATTTATTGACTTTAATCTGTAATAAATTAATTCTTCAATAATATAAGCATTTCTTTGTCTAGGGACTATCTCTCCTAAAAAGCAAGGGGAAATATCTTTGGAATTGATTCTGCATTCTCTATTTCCTCTCTTTCATGATTTAATTCTCTTAATGAACCATAAATAAATCTCATGACAAATATTAATTATTATTGTTGTTCTTTATTTAATTTATTTCTACAGCCATATTATATTAATTATCACTGTCATTTATATTTATTCATCACTTATTATCAATTAATATCATATCATCAGTTATTTATCTTTTATCTTAATTCATGATTCTTCACTCATAATAAGCCAATCTTAATTAATGTAATCTTATTATCTTATATTATTATTCTCCCATATTAATTATAAAGGTTGATAAGTAAAAAGAATGATATTATTCATGTATCTTGATATCTTTGTATTATTTATTTTACTTATATCTCTTTATCATTATCATTTATAAATTAAGTTGACAAGCTATACAAAAGATAGGATTTTTATTATCCATTTCATAAAGCTTTATATCTTAATCTCTTATTTATAATGATATTCTATTTTATTTCATCTTTAACTTATATGGATTTTATTGGGTGATGCTCTATTTTCTATTATGGTTTTATCTATTTTCTATTCAATTATTATCTTTACACCTTATGTTTTTCCATCATTTATTTCTATTATATTATAGGGTCAACGGCATAAATAAGAATAGATTGCAACCTTAAAATAATATATGGTTGCAGATAAAAGAAAATGAATAACTATAAGCCTAGCCGTTGACCTTGAATCTAATATAAATTAAAGATTCAATCGCATTAAATTATTTCACTAGTAATTTAATGCCTATATATTAATAATCTCTTTATAAATGCATTTCTTTAACATATAAATGTAGAAATGCATAAAAAGATAATAACTTTGCCACCAATTTATATCTTATGGTGGCTATATTATCTATTATCTTCTTATTTATATCTTATCATTCATGATTCATTCTATTATAATTATCTCTTATCTAAATTAATGAATCATGAATGTTTATTCTTATATTATTCTCTATGCCACAGCATATTATTTAATGAAAGTTATGGCTGTGGCATATTATGTTATGAGATTATGGCAACCTATATATTAAAATTGATGGTTGCCATTATAATAAAGAATATAATATATTAGAATGAGCGGCTAGAACACATAAATTGGAAAATATTGCCGCTCATTTGTATTAATTCTCTTTATCAGGGTTTTTCCTATCATAAATATATTAAATTGCTATAAGGAAAAACCCCATAAGTTAATAATATTATTCTCTTAGCAAAATGCCTTTATTATTAATTCTCTTTTATCTTATAGGCATTTTGCATTATATCTTATTATCTATTATCTTCTTATTAATGCTTTATAATGCCAAATGAGCGACCATTTATTTTAATTTTGGTCGCGGTTATCGGCTAGGTGGTATATTCTTTATCGTATATTGCCAAGCATTATATTAATCACTTATTTTATTGATGCTTGGCAATATGATTAATAATAATGATAAAGGTGATTGAACCGCCATAAAGAATAAGAAATTAAATTAAACATGGCGGTTCTTCATAAGATTATAATTAACTATTGGCCTTTTCTTTTCTTATTGTTATAATCTCTTAATATTAAAGAAAAGGCCAGAAGTAATTAATATAATCTCTTATTTGTATTCGCCCTTTCATTTTATAAGGGCTCATTATTCTCTTATTATCTTTATTATTGTGGGATTTATTATAATGAAAAGATAAATAATATAATAAATCCCACAAACAATAAGAAATATATATTGATAATGCCGGATAGTTCTCTAATAATAAATGAATAAATTATATCCGGCATTAATATAAATAGATAATAATTATAATGCCCTTTCTTTTAATATAAGATATAGAAAAGAATAATATAAATAAAAGAAAGGGCATAAAGACATTAATATTATAACCTAGCGGATGACCCTGGGATTTATTATAAATTAAAAATCCCAGTCAGCTAATGAAATTTTAAGCTGTAAATATAAAGAGATAAGGAAATATAATCTCGCCCATGAATTTAAAGGGCGATTAATATAAAGAGATAGAAAATTCCTGGAAAAAGAGAGATTGTAAGACCAGGAATTTTCATGATTATTATTATTCACTTATGATCTGGCATGCGATTCCAAAGGGTGTATCGGCAGGCCAGATCATCCATGGTATTTATTTCTTATCTTTACCCTTGGCTTTTAATATTAATATTCACTTATAAAAGCCAAGGGTTATATCTTATTATTTACTTATGGATGCACCATTTATTTTCATAAGCCATTAATAATAAATAAATGGTGCATAATATATTATTTTCTTTATTTATTGGCAGGTTTTTTATTAAAAGATAGTTCACTAGCCAAAAACCTGCCATATATATTATTATTGTATTATGCCCTTTATCTATAGACATTTATTTATATTTATTCTATTATTAGATAAAGGGCATATATATTATTATCTAATGGTGGCAGCTATAATATTAATATGCTGCCATATATTATATCATTCTTATATTATTGCCTTGCTAAAATTCATTAGTAATCTTTTATAAGTTAGCAAGGCAATATTAATATAAGATATTTGCCATCGCTATAATCTATTATCTTAATTTAAAAGGCGATGGCATATATTATTATTTATTCCTGCCATTTATTTATATAAAAGAGAATGAATTACAAATAAATGGCAGTGTGTCTGGGCGATTGCAAAAGATAAATGATATAATAATAGCAATCGCCGGTTAAATATATATTAATGTATTCTTTGCAATCGCATGTTAAAATAAGAAATAAATCAATAAATATAATGCGATTGCAAAGGTATAAATAATATAATATAATTCATCCCGATCATCCACAAATAATAAGAGATGTAAATAATGGATGATCGGGTAATAAGATGATATAATGTATGCCCTATATTTTAACTTAGCAATCTCTTATAATAAAATATAGGGCATAGTTAATTAATATTATAAGAGATGATGTGCCCTTAAGTAAAAATAGAAGTAATATTATAAGGGCACATCATGTAATAAATAATATAAGAATATAAGTAATTGATGGTGCAAAAGCCTAAATAATATACAGCTTTTATAATTGGCTTTTGCACAATAGAAAATAATAAGAAGAAATATATTCACCACCAATCATAAAGTCATAAGTAAATAATGGATTGGTGGTGAATGATAAATAAAAGATTATTATAATATATGGCTTTTATCAATAAATGATTACTAAGAAGATAAAAGCCAAGACATATATTCTTTAATCTGTTGCCCATAAATTAATAAGATATAACTATAAAATTGATGGGCAACAGCAATCATATATTAATATTACTTATATTCTGCCTTTTTTATTAATTCATATATCTTTTAATATAAAAAAGGCAGTAATATAATATAAAATAAGATATGAAGTGATTCTTAATTAATATAAAGAGATATAATGAAAATTAAGAATCACTTCCCCCATCATTTTATTCATAAAGTAATTCATCATATAATAAAATGATGGGGTTATATTATTTACTATCTTATAATTCAATGATATGGACTTTTAATTTATATAAAGTCCATAGGCTAAATGCTAGTGTATTAATATTATAGCCGCTATAAATCTTATCTATCCTTTTGGAATCGTATGTTGGTCCCAGCGGCTATATTAATTTATTATTCTTATTTATTCTTCATTTTTCCATATCATTCATCCCTTTCATTTAATGGAAAAATGATAGAGAATAAATATTATTATTCAAGCCTTAATTATCGGCTTGGCGGTGGCTAGTGCATTAATATAAGGGGTTATCACCATTAAAATATATATAGCCTTATGATTTAATAAAAGAAATACAAATAAAAATCATAAGGCATTAATATTAACATGAAATACTATATATTATGGCTTATATTTTGTATTAAAAGAAATGAAAACATAAGAGCAAAATATAAGCCATGAATGAATAGAATGCCGCCTAAAGATAATAAGTTATAAATGATTAATAGGCGGCAAGGATATGAATAATATATATTAATGTTGGGCTTTTTATTAATAAAAGATATAGCAAATACAATAATAAAAAGCCCAATATGTAAGAATGAATAATCTAATGGCATCATCATTTATAAATAAGAAGTAATAAAATATGATGATGCCGTTAATAATAATCTATTTACACTAGCCTATGGCCTATCCACCTTATATAAATTAAAGGTGGATATGGAATTTCATTAAATGTAGTAATCTCTTTTTATAATGAAATTCCACTAGCAATTAATTATAACTCCATCATTTGTATTTCTTATATTTTCTTATTTACAAATGATGGTCCCAAAAATCGACAATTAAGTTACAAGTGGATTACCATAAGTCGATTTTTGGATGTCTCTCTTTTTATTTTCATCTCTTAGGATTTTTCCTCTCTTATGTTATTCAATGGAAAAATCCTTACAATTAATATCTTCTTATACTTATATGACAATGATATGATCTTTAATTTATATAAGATCATAGGTCAATCGCTAGGCTATTATAATATTATTCTTTTATCTATTTCTTATTATTACTTATCTTTATTATTAATAGCCTAGCGGCTAAATTATATTATTATATTCTTTTCTTCCCCAGCAATTTAAATAAAAGATACATATAATAAAATTGCTGGGGTATATCTTCTAATTAATGATTTATCTTTGCCATTTAATTATATTTAATGTTTCTTTTCTTTTATAATTAAATGGCAATAATATAGAAATAATCTCTTAATTTATGGGCTTGCGGCTAACCGACTAAAACAAAAAGGTGGACAATAAATTATCGCAAGCCCAATATATATAGAGACTACCCTGTTTATCGGCACTTTTTGACAGTGCCCACATATTTTAATTTATAAGAAATGCAATGGAAAATAAATTAAAATATGTCCTTTCCCTCTTATTCTTTATGAATTTTATGCAAATGAAATTCAAGAATAAGATCATAAATTAATAAGAAGATATGGAAAATCCACCATTGACAAGTTCCTTCATATTTTTGCTAGTGGTGGATTTTCATTATTGGTTCATTCTCATCAATTTTCATATATTATTTCCTTCTCTTTTTAATGAAAATTGATGATCATTCACTTATTTTATTGTATTTTGCTCTCATCATGATCGCATTTCCATCTTTAATTTTTAATGATGGAAAGGCCAAATGCTAGCTCTTATATTTATTATTGATTGCCTTTATCGCTCATATATTTTATATTTTATATTACTAATTGGCGATAAAGGCCATATATTTAATATTCATTGCCGATTAATTTATAATAAAGAAGAAGCCAAATAATTAATCGGCAATATCTCTTATTCTCTTATTTACTTTTATCTTTAGGGGGCAACCTTCTAATTTAATATAATGGTTGCCCCTCAAATAAATATAATATCTTCTTAAATATAATGCCCTTTTTGAATAATAGAAATGAATAATAATAAAAAGGGCATTATCATAAGGAAATAGTGGACTTACCATCGCCTGGCATGTTACACTTGTATGCCAGAAATCTCTTTATAAGATATGATTTTTACCTATATGTCTTTTAATTTAATGGTAAAAATCATATGGTTTTTACTTATTTCTTATTTATCAGCCGCCATTCTTTTATCTATCTCTTAGCAAATATGGCGGCTGTTATTTTATTATTACTACCATTTATTTTCATATATTTGCTATCACTTTTTATAATGAAAATAAATGGTAATGTCTGTATCTTGGAAATCGATTATCTGTCTTATCTGAATCGATTTCCTATCCTTTTTATTATTATTTAGACCATTAAATTAATGGTCATTTATTATTAATTTACTATCTTTATAATTAGCAAATGAGTTGGCATTTTAATTTATATTATGCCAACGGTCAAATGCTAGTGTTATAATCTTATTATCTGGGCAAAATGTATTAAAGAAAAGTGAATTATTATTATACATTTTGCCATTAAGAAGTTATTATTTCATTTATTACTTCTATTTTGCCATTTAATGTAAGGTTTTTTAATAATATAATGGCAAAATAGAAGAGATTATTTCATTTAATTAATATTGCCCCATTTTCCTATTATAAGAGATATAAATTATTGAAAATGGGGCAGTAGATAATAGAATTCATGGCCTATCATTTTCTTCAGTAATTTATATTATAAAATGATAGGCCAAAGATAAGATTATAGATTAAAGGATTGCCTTGCTAATTTATATTAATTACTTCTCTTTTTATTTATAATAGCAAGGCAATCAATAAGTAATAATTAATATATTGCATGTTAAGATTATATATATTTATTTCTTATTGACTTTTATTAATCTTAACATGCATATTATTATCTATATTATATATTATGGCTGCCTTTCTTATTAATATTCATTCTATTTTATTTAAGGCAGCCATTGACTATAAATGAATGATATAATGGCAGGCTTTTTTATTAAGAGATTGCTATATTAAAAGCCTGCCAAAGATAATAAGAATAGTGAACTAGAGATTGACCCATCAATCTATTTTAAATAAAAGATTGATGTCCTCTTAATTTAAGAGGTTATAGTTAAATGAAGGGAAAAATCCATATTATTATTGTTGATTTTTATTAATGGATTTTTCCAATATCTTATTATCTATTCCCATCAATTTTAATTAATAAGGGATAAAAATATATATTAAAATTGATGGGGGATGATAGCAAATAAAAAGAGATTATTATATAATTTGCTATCATCCTTATATTAATTCATGGATAATGCCATTTTATTTAAAGTGATTACTTATAAAATGGCATGATGCTATCCTTTAATTTAAATTAGGATAGCAGGTCAATGTCTAGTCTATTTATATTTATTGTTTCCTTTATGCCCGAAATTTAAAAGAAACAAATAATATAAATTAATTTCGGGCATAATAGATAAGAATAATAAAAGATAGATGGGCTCGTTTATAATTATATAATTCATCTTCTATTATTAAAGAAAACGAGCCCATAATATAATTAAAAGATAAATATAATCATGTTGGCAGCAACTTTATTAAAAATGCCTTTATGGTTGCTGCCAGATAATAAAAGATATATAACCTTCATTTTCATATAAAGGAAATTAAGAGAGATAGGATATGAAAATGAAGGGGAAATGATAAAGAGAGAATATTATGCCGCCATTTATTAATACATTTCTTTATTTTGGGCGGCATAATCTCTTATTTTAATATATAATGAAATATATAATTTATTCATCTTTGCTGTTGACTTTAATAATAATATGATGAACAAAAATAAATGTAAAGTCAACAGCTATAATAAGTTATAAAATGATATATATTTTGCTTTTATTATTTAGGTTAAAAAGGGACAGAAAGTAATAATAAAAGCAAAATAACAATAATAAATTATATTCACTAGCATATGACCTTGTGGCAGCAGAAAATAAAGCCACAATCATGAAAAGTAAAATAGAAATGAATAATAGGAAAATTCTCAATGTAATAATATAGGAAATGGAGAATTTTCCCAGTGTATCTTTTATTATTACTTATGGCCTCTTCATATGCTACCCCCAGATACAAAGACTGAATAAAATGAAGAGGCCATAAGATATATCTCTTATAATCAATCGCATGCCAAAATATAAGTAATAAATGAATAATATTATTCTTGGCATGCGAATTATCTTTTACTTGCCATTTATTTTCATATTAATTACTAATAAAATAAATGGCATATTATTATTAAAGGCTTGCCAATGGTATCCTCTTATTATCTCTTATTATCTGGCAAGCCTCATATTATTATATTCTTATTATTCTTTATTGCCAGAGCTTTAATATTAATAAATGATGATGAAAATAAGCTCTGGCAAAGAATAATAAATAATAGATGATTGGTGGGCTGATATAATAAAAGCCAAGTTATATAATTAATATCAGCCCACATATATAAAGTGAATAATAATATAATATATGTATTTGCTATTAATTTTATACGTTTATTGAAGACTTCACTACAGATAAAAGGATAGACTAAAATTAATAGCAAATAAGAAGTAAATATTATACACTAGCCATTAGCCTATTGCCCACCAAAAAATAAAGGGCAATATCATTGTATTATAAGTATAAAATGGGTTCACCCTTTATGAAAAACAAGGAGGAAATAAAGGGTGAACAGGAAGGAGAATGAAAATCCATTAAGAGATTTTGTCAGGGATTTTCATTCATGGTCTATCTCTCTTATTCTTTCCTTCTTTAGGCCACAAGCACCATCACTTATATCTCTTATTTTATATTGGTGCTTGTGGTTCTTATTATATTATTCATTCTACCACTCATGATTCGGCCTTTAATTTATATTAAAAATGGCCGAAGGTTATCGGCTAGTGAATATAATTCCTTTTTGATTGGGGATTTCTATAACAATAATCACTTTTTAATATAAGAAATCCCCAATTATATATTAATGAATTATATTATTATGGTGGAATTTCTTTAATATAAGAGCATATTTTAATCATGGAAATTCCACCATTATATATTAAAGAATATTATATTATTAACTATAGGGCAGCCGCTATAAGATACAGATTAAAATATATGGCGGCTGCATAATATTATATTATTCTCTTATTTCCTTATGATTTTTATTATATTTTGCTCTCTTTATCAATAAAAATCATAAGGTATAAATATAAATAATAATCATAAGATAGAAATAATATTATGGCAGCCATTTCCTCATTAAATTAATGGGCTGCCAATCTTTTCATTAACTTTTATCTATAATCATGATTGACGATTTAATTTATAATCTCGTCAAAGTCATCGGCTAGTCTAATATTATTGTCTATTATGTTGCCAGAGATTTATTTATTATTGCTATATCTTATATTAAAATCTCTGGCATATATTATTACCTTTATCTTTTGGGCGCTCATTAATAATAAAAGAAGTAATAAATAAAAATAGAGCGCCCACAATTAATAATATTACACTAGCAATTGACCGTGAAATCTATTTGTAATTAAAGATTTCACTCATGATTATAGATTATATCATTACTTATGGATGATTTTTCCATGGAAATAACTATAAAAGAAAAATCATCCATTATCCATCATTTTTCATTATAAAAAGAGATGATATAGGATATGAAAAATGATGGGAATAAATAAAGAATAATATAATATAATAGTGGAAATTTCTTAATGAATAAAAGACAATAATAATATAGAAATTTCCACATGAATGAATTAATTAGAAGATATAGCAGCTATAAAATATATTAGCTGCAACATTAATATATATTCTATAATCATGAATGCACCTTTAATTTATATTGGTGCATGGTCATCTTCTACCTCTATATATATTATATTATTGCAGAATTTCATTATTATTTATTCATTCTCTTTTATATGAAATTCTGCTATATTCTTTATTAATTTGTACCCCGGCATTTTATTATAAGAACTGAATATGAAAAATGCCGGGTAATAATATAAGTAATAAATGGCCACTTAATTAAATAAAAGATTGACAAATATTAAGTGGCCATAACATATAATACATTAATGATAAGGGCAAAAGCCATAATGAAATTAAGAAATCTATATATTATTAAAAGGCTTTTGCCCATAAGATAAAAGTAAATAATATATAATTCATGGATTTCTTCTTATAAGAGAGAATAATTAATTGTAGAAGAAATCCATAATATGAATAATATATAAAGTTAATGGGGAATTTCATATATTAACTTATGGTATTTTCCATGACATGAAATTCCCCATATATTACTTATCATTTATATCTTACATTCATTCATTTTACTCTTTTATTATTTGCAAATGATGGCAGTTTTTAATTTTTGTTAACTGCCAGGTCAATTGCTAGGTTGTAAGAACATATATGTCTTGGCAAAAGTCATTAAATTTAATTGTAATTTTCTTTTATATTATGACTTTTGCCCTTTATTTACATTATAAATTAAATTGCTATTTCCGTCCAGAGGTTCCTTCATTTAGGTTCAGAGACTAACCGTAAAAATAGCAATTTAATTTCAATAGAATAACTATATGACTAGCCATTGACTTGGGATTCTATTTAAAATGAAAGAATCCCATCAGCTATTTTAATTTATTAAAATATAAGCTGTAATAATATAAAGGAGCAAAATATATAATATTTTGCCAATAATAAATATATAATCTGCCATTTTTGTATAGCAATCTTTATTAAAAATGGCAGATGTAAGATAAAAGAAATATATGCTATAAAATTTATGATTAATAAGTGATTTTTAATAAGTGATCATAAATTTTATAGCCCTTACAATCACATCTGTCCCTTATCATTCACCTCTAGATCTAGGATGTGATTGTAAGGAATTAATAATATGTTGCGGCTATAATATCTAATGCCGCTTATTTTAATGTTATTAGCCGATTATTTTAATCGGATGTCAATCTTTCATTTAAAATAGATTGACAAGCCATGGGTTAGTCTATCAATAACTTATTCTTTATTATGGCCTCTTTTTAATTATAGAAATCATTTATTGGAAAAAGAGGCCATTATATATAAATGAATGTTATTATATTTGCAATTTATTTTCCTCTTCTACAGGATACTTCATTTAGATTCAGAGGTAACCGACACAAAATAAATTGCAAACATATGATTATTATTATCTTCTATTATGCCATTTCTTCTATTATATTTATCACTCATAAAATGGCATAATAGATGATATAGATTATATAGATGGCCTTGCTATTATTAATGCTCATTAATCTATTTCTTATATAAAATAGCAAGGCCATATAGTAAATAATATAATATATATTGCTATTTCATTTTAATAAGTGATTCAATAAATGAAATAGCATAATGAATGAATATAATGCCCTCTTTTAATTTAAAGATTATTGGAAGATGAAAAAGAGGGCATTAATTATAGAAGATTGACTGGCCAATATATTTCTTATATTTTGCTATATTAAATGGCCAGTCAATAATATTAATCACTTATTATCTGGCCGCACCACCTGTTAAAATATTATTTAGGCCAGAGATTAATTCATAATATATATTGACCCACCAATAAATCTATTATCTATTAAAATAAATGGTGGGTCAATATCTTCTATTATTATTTATTATTATTTCTTACTTATATTGCAAAAGTCTTTATTTCTTTATGGTTTTCTCTTATTATGAAAAGACTTTTGCATTCATTATATCATTTATTATTATATTACATGAGGAAATCTATGGATTAATCGCTAGGTAAAAATTATAATAGAGATAATAAATAATAAGGATAAGAATATAATAACTTCATGGCAATTCATCATTTATATTCTGGTTTTCTATATTTACAAATGATATCGTATATGCCATAATAAAAAGGTTTAGATTTTTATAGGTTAAATAATAATAAAAGATGATAATAAGTAATAATATATAATGAATGAAGTAATTATATAAATAGAGAAGATACCAGCACATAAGATCTCATAAAGATAATTATAATAAATAAGATAGTAATAATGAATGAATAGGAGATTGACAATAAATTATATGGTATTTCTTCTTTATTGATAATTCCTTGTATCTTAAGAGATGAATGATAGATATAAAATATAATATCATGATCATGGAATTTCATATAAAAGAAGAGATAGATAATATAAATGAAATTCCATGATAGATAAATGTAAGACGTCCACCATTAATTATCACTTCTTATATAAATGAGTGTTGGTGGACGTCATTTTCTTATTCATCTCTTATAATAATCAATGACAGCACATTTTTATTTAAATTTATGTGCTGGGTCAACTTCTAGTCCATTATATTTATTCTTGATGACCATTATTTTATTTGTCTTTGTCCTCTTCATTTGTTTGTCCTTTAGGCCCTTTAAAATAATGGTCATCTATTATCTCTCTTATTATTATTTATTATACATTACCCCATTTTTTAATATAAAGAAAATCACAAGTTAATAATTAAAAAATGGGGTAGAATGAATAAAAGAATAATGAATTAATATCTGCCACGATTTCCTAATCCATTTATTATCATCTTATTATTTCATAAGGAAATCGTGGAAGAGATAAAGATAGAAGATAATAATAAGATATATATGCTTGGATTTTTATATGTGTTTCTATCTTTTAATAATAGAAAAGAAGAATAATAAAAATCCAAGCTTATAAAGATAATAACGCCCATTAATTTTATAGTCTTTTCATTCTCTTTTTATAATAAAATTAATGGGCTAATATAAGAAAATAAAGATAAAAGACGGAGAATAAAATATTTAATGCATCAATAATATATAATAGACTAGAATATGACCTGGCCTATCTATTTAAATTAAAATAGGCCATCATGATTATAGATAAGAGAATTATATAATGCGGCTTAAAGTAATTAAAAAAGCCGCAGACATTAATTATTATTATCTTATTCTTTGAAATTTATTATCATTCATGGGTGGCATAATAAATAAAATTAGAAGACCATGCCACCCGTTATTTTATTATATGTGGGCTCTTTTTATAATAAGGAATGAATGAAATTAATGAGCCCACATATTATTATCTTCTTATAGAATTATATGCCGATGGTTCTTATATTAATATCTCTTATTTCTAACCATCGGCTACTTTAATTATATTATTACTTATCATATATTGGCACCTTATATTTTATCTATCTTTTAATTAATAAGGTGCCAATAGATATAAATTAATTAATGATCTTTTATCTGCCACTAATTTTATTCAATCTTTTCTATTAAAATTAGTGGCTATATATTTATTCTTTTATCTACATGCCAGAGCTTTTATAATAAAGAATTAGTTAATAAAAATATAAGCTCTGGCATAATATGTCTTTTATAATATTACAGCCGCTCAATTTTCTAGAATATATTTCTCTTAGCGGCTGTCCTTTCTATAATACATTATGCGATTTCTTATATTCATTCTATTTTATATTGTAACTTAAGAAATCGCATAATAAGAAGATAATATATGAAGAGATTGTGCCGCCAATTAATATAAATTATAGATGGAAAAATATATGGCGGCACTCTTTTTATTAATATATTGCCTTTTCATTTATTATAAAGAGATTTGCTATATGAAAAGGCAATTAATGTATTATCTATTTAATGTGGTGATCGCCATATGATAAAGATAAATGAGATTAATGGGCGATCAATAATATTATGACCTAGCAATTGACTTTGCATTAATAGAAATTAAAAATGCAATCCTCGTTTTAGAGGGAATAATATAAGAGAGGAAGACCAAAATTAAATATTACTTTCATTTAATTTTGGAGACACAGCGTAGGCAATATGAAAATAAATGAACTATAAAATCACTTCTTATTTATTTTCATATTGTGGTGTTCTTGGGAATCCATCCCCTTTATATAAGTGATCGATAGGCGGGATGGATTCCTGGTCCATCACTTACCATGGATTTTACTAGTGAATTCTCTTAATAAAAGTAAAATCCATGGTATTTACTTCTATTTTTATCTATATCTCCTTCATTTTCATATTAAGAGACTATTGATGAAAATGAAGGAATGATTAATATTAACTTTTCTTTTTACTTCAAATAACTCTTGACACCATCATTTATTTTTAATCTTGATGGTGGGCCATAGGCTAGTCTATATAGTCTTATGATGAATGCCCTATATTAAATAATAAAAAGACTCAATAATATAAAATTAAATATAGGGCATTCATATTAAAGAAGTATATATTAGGACTAGCAGATAACCTTCATGAATAAGAAATTAAATCATGAATCATGAAATATAAAGTGAATGATATAATAAAAGCATGAATTTCTATATTGCATTAGCAAAGAAATTCATTAATAATCATGGACTGGCCACTAATCTCAACAAATGAAATGGGATGAGATTAGTGACCGACACACATTAATTTTCATATTTCTATCTTATGGTCACTTATTATAATGAAAATTAATGTGGGATAGTCCATATATTTTATAATCGTGATCGCCGGTTAACTTCATAGGGTTAAAATAAAGGGACGGTTCATTAATGGCGATCACATCTATAACTTATATAAAATGGTGTTAACCATCAGGGAATTTTATAAGAAGAGAAGGAAAAGTTAATTAATAATAAAATTCCCTGATCATGAAGGTAATAAATGAGGTAGACATTGACCTCGATTTCTAATATAAATGAAAGAAATCGATCCGCCAGTTAATATTTTTATTAATATTTGGCGGAATAACATGTAAATAAGCGGCTTAAAAATATATAGCCGCAATAAATAAAGAATATCATTCATCTCTTATAATAATAATATGCTGCATTAATTATTAGCAGCAAAGATAAAGAGATGAATGATAAGGATAAAATATATTATTACTTGCCATTAAATTATAATCTATTTCTTATGTAATTTAATGGCAAGATATCTTTCATTTATTGGCTCATTTTATAATATTAAAAGATAAGGTAAAAATGAGCCAATGTATAACTTATATTTTATATTAATGATTGCCGCCAATCTTTTCATTCAGGTTCTATATCTTTTATCCTATTGGCGGCAATAGTCTTTAATCTATATTATCTATCACCCTTTATTTTAATGAATTTCTATATCTTTTATAATTAAAATAAAGGGTGGCCAAAGACAAAAACAATAAGAGATTTCTATTTTAATAATGGTTTTTGTCTTTGGTATCTATTTCTTATTCTCTTATCATTAATTTTATCAATAAATAAAGGTAAAAGATGATAAAATTAATGATGAATAATGATGACTTGGCCGCTATAAATTAATAAAAGACTATTGAGCGGCCAATAATATTATATTTACTTTACTTATGGCAAAATCCATATTATTATTACTTAAATTAAGGGATTTTGCCAGTTATTTAATCTTTACTTTATGGCTTGGCTTATTAAAATAAAAGAAACCTCAGATAAAGATTATAAAGCCAAGCCATGAAATAAAGAATACTTATATTAATGCCCCAACTTATTCTATTTTATTCCTTATTATTAAAGTTGGGGCACATATAATAATATAATAATAATCTTGTCAACCTTTAATTTTAATATAGAAAACAAGGAAGAGATTAATATAAATTAAAGGTTGACCATGAAATATATTGTATCCTAGCGGATGGCCTGCGAACAATAATAATTAAAGTTCGCATCATGAAATGTAAAGTAATAATTAATGTCATGGATTTTCATATAAAGTTCTTAAGAAAATCCATGAATATAAAATAGAATTAATATCTTCTCCAAATTATGGGATTATTAATGAATTTGGAGAAGATAAGAAATAAATAATACATATAATTCCCTTTCATTTAATTGAAATATCTTATAAAAATGAAAGGGAATAATAAATGATAGATTATAGCCGCTGGCCCATTTTCCTCTTCCCTTTTTCCTTCTTGTCTGCTCTGGGCCAGCGTATATTTTTATTATCTTCTTCTTATAATCTCAATGACATCATCTTTTATTTATAGTAGATGATGGGTCATCAGCTACGTCATAATATATTATCTTTATTCATGATTGGCAAATAATTATTATTAATGATCTTATTTTATATTATTTGCCAATCATCTCTTACAATATTATTATCCTTGGCTTTTTAATATTTATTCCTTGTCATTTACTTTTAATATTAAAAAGCCATTATATGAATTAAAAAGGGAGGTTGCAGGAACTCCACAAATAAAATAAAAAGGTGCCAAAGAAATAGCAACCTCCCCATATATCTCTTCTTTTATTATATTTACTGCCATTTATTAATATAAGAGATAATTGAAATAAATGGCAGTTAATTAATGAAAATATAGATGGCATATTATTAGGCCATCGTCTAATTATGAAAAAGAAAGATAAATTAATTACAATGTAGCCGATGGCCTAGCTGCATAATAAAATTAAAGCAGCTATCATTTGTTAATTATAAAGTATGAATAAGAGAAATAACCATTGAATTTCATATAAAAGGATAATATTTATTACAATGAAATTCAATGGACATAAGATAGAAAAATGCCTTAAGGAAACTCACAATGGAAAGACATAAAGGCATTTTTCTTACATCTATCTCTTATTCATTCCCACCATTTAATTTTATGGTATCTTCTTATTAAATGGTGGTCATGATTTATTTCTTTCATCTATAGCAAAATGCTTATGAAGAGATTTCAATTATTATAGCATTTTGCTATCTATAAAATATATATTACTTATTATTTGCATTTCTATCTTACAGATTTAAGAAATGCAGTATTTTATATTTATATTGAGGAAATTTCTATCATAAGTAATTCAATTAAGAAATTTCCTCTTTTATTTATTATTTATATGTTATTCCGCCTATATTTTCATAAAGGAAAATGGCGGACCACCTATTTTAATTTTTAATGATAGGTGGGGTCATCGGTTACGGATTAATTCCTTCTTCTTTTACATTTAATCACCCATCTTTTATTAATTCATAACGCCCAAATTAAGAGATTAAATTAATGGGCTATAAAATAAAAGATGGGTGTAGGAATAATAAAAGATAAATATATTAATGCCCACAAATTAATAAGAAAATACCATAAAATTTGTGGGCATAAAGAAGTAATGTATGATGTAGCAGATGACCTTGATGCATAATAAATTAAAGCATCAATCATGTAAAGTAATAATAAAATAAGAGAATAAGGAATCGATTTCTACAGGTAATTAAATAAAGACAATTAGAAATCGATTCCAGAGATTACATCAGCATTTTATTTACTACTTCTTTTTATAATAAAATGCTGATAAGAGAAAGATATTCCCATTAATTTATATTAAATAAGTGATCATCATAATATAAATTAATGGGGGATATAGCATTTTAATAATAAAAGATACATAAATTAAAATGCTATATCTGGGGCAGCCAAGTCATATCCTGCCCACCAACATTAAATTCATGAAAGTAAATAGCTGATAGAAAGAAATAAAAAAGGTGGGCAGAAATAATAAATGACTTGGGTGCCTCTTGTTATCTAATTTGTCTATCCTTTTTTATTCTTGGTCATTTATTATTTCTGTTTCCTCTGCATTCATCATTAATTGACATTCAATTTCATTTACATTACATTTCATTTTCAATTAATGAATCATTTGTTTGTAAGAGATTATTTATTCATGGTTGCCATAAAATTACATGGCAAGAATTATATTATTAGGCCATAAAATTAATGGCCATATTTTTCATTATTTGGCGTATCCTTTTTTATACGTTTGTGGTCTTCTCCAGATTCTACAAATAATGAAAAATATATATTCACTTATTATTTGCCCTTTAATTTTATGATAATAAGAAAGAATAAGATATAAAAATTAAAGGGCTAATAATTCATGGTCAATGTCTTAATATGCTAGCCATTGACCTGGCAAGATATTTTAAATTAAATCTTGCCATCCGATAAAATTATCGGTAATAAATGTAAATAAGAATGAATGAATTTTAATTATAAAAAGTTACCATCATATTAAAATTCATTCATGATAAGTAATAATAATTAAATATGCCGGTGGCACCAAAGAATAATAAATAAGATATAATTAAAAAGCCACCGGCAAAGATAATAGAAAGAAATAATAAATATATAATATTGGCAATTGTCTGTAGATAAGAAAATAATATAATAAAGACAATTGCCATATAATGAATAATATAATAAAAGATGCAGCCGCAATAATATAAAGATAGATTGTCTAGCGGCTGCAGATAAGAATAATATAATAATAGATGGCACGCCAATAAATAAATATATAGCAGTTAATTTTAATATATGAACTGGCGTGCCGATAATAATAATATAATATTGCCATTATGCTTTAGGAAAAAGAGATTACTATTATAATAAAAGCATAATGGCATAATAAAAGATAATAACCATTAATTTTCAACAGCAATTTTATACGAAAATTAATGGTAAGACATCTATCTTTTTATATTTCATGATTGCTATTTTAATTTATAAGTATAGCAAGGTTATCCGCTAGTCTTCTATTTTAATATTGATCGGGAATTGCATTTTATTAATATTTTTCCTTTTTATAATGCAATTCCCTTAAATATAATATAAAATACAATAAAATGGCCATGCTATAAATAAAAAGTGAGAATGCATGGCCAAACAATAATAAATATTAATGAATTATATAAAGGGGCAACATTAATTTCGTATCCATCTCTTATCTTTGTAGTTCCTGTTGCCCCTATTTTACTTATATTTATATGCTTGTTATTTCTTAAGAGATTTCATATAAATAACAAGCATAATATAATTAATAATATAATATAAGATTGCTGTTCATTCTATAATATAAAAGAGAGGGAATAAGTGAATGAACAGCAATAAAGAATATAATATAATATAATAATAACTATATGGACTGGCCTATAAATAAAAAGAGATAGAAATAATATATAAATGAAGGCCAGTCCACCTTGAATAACCTATAGCTGCTATAAATAAATAAGAGACCAATAAATATATAGCAGCTATAGGAAAGATAATAAGAAATAATATAATTCATGATGTGCCAATATAATAAAAGATTGAATAAAATAATTGGCACATCATATAATAATTCAATAAGAAGATACCAGGCCATATTTTAATTCATCTTTCCATTTCATTTTATTATGAATTAAAATATGGGGAAGACATCCCTTAAGTAAAAAGAGAACTACAGCATATAAATTTATGCTGGAATAACATATAACCGCTAAAAATTATCGGACACAAACTTTTCATTTATAGTAGTTTGTGGGCCATCGGTTACGCCATTATAATATTGGGAGCAAAATCATGAGCGATTATATTATTTTGCTCCATTATTTATATCTTTTATATCTTAACAAGCCATATAAATTAAAGGCTTGTAGATATAAGATATAAATAATAAATAATGATGTGTTGGTGAATAATTACTTGAAGGTTAAAATCATAAAATAAAGGGTCTTTTCCAGATAGCAATCTTATATTATAAATAATGATTAGAAAAGGATAAGAGAAGTAATTAATGTAAGAGATGAATGCCTTATTAATAATAAAAGTAAATGACAATAATATGTAAATAAATAAGAAAGACATATGTTAATAAAATGGCTAGAAGATATAGATCCTGTAGATATAGCCGTGTGACCAGATGATATGAAAAATATAATAAATTAATAAGAGAAATCCAAAAGGCTGTTGATAGAAAATATTTAATATCATAAAGGAAAAGGAGAGTGTAAGACCGAATATTAAATCCTGGAATCTGAGGTTGTAAAATTCCTTGTTGTTGTTGGTCTTTTCATTATATCACTATATCTTTTAATAAAGCATTATATATTTAAGAGAGAAAAACCATAATGTAGGATATTAATTGATAATGAATAATAATAATTGATAATGTATGAATAATAATAAAGAAACCCATCAATAATAATTAATATGATGTTAATGAATGATTAGAAGAAAGATATTATCATATTATTTATTGAGAATTCCCTGACCAACCGTTAACTTAAGATATGAAAGCAAAAGTAAATAAAATGCAAATAAAATAACAAGACCATTAATTACAAATAATGCATGAAAGATATATGAAAGATACATGAATTATATTTACTTTCCTTGAATATTAGAATTACATGATGGGGTTGAGATCTCTTAAGGAAAATACAGCATTTGTTTGTGATGAAATTAATTATAAAAGAGCTACCAAAATAAGAGATAGATGAGAGGAAATGGATAAGAAATATAAAAGAGAGAAATGGATAGAATAAATAACAAGGAAATTATTGTCCCAAGATACCAGGAACTATAAAGGTAGAAATTAATATAACTAATAATTAATATAAATGATAAGAAATGTATAATAAAGATAATATAAGATAAAAAGATACCATGAATCATAGAATAAATAGATATAGTGAATTAATCCTAGATCTATAATTTAAGATAAAAGAAGAGAAGTATTCTCCAATAATAAATAAATATCAAGGTTGAATAATAATAAAGTTAACCACCGGTTCATATTTCTAGATTATATCTCCTGAATATTACTAATAAGAAGAAACTAATAATAATGTATGATAAAAACCATAACTTGAATAATAATAATGGTAAAAGAGATTATAAATAATAAGATTGTAAATAGAATATAAAGATAAAATAATATAATGAACATCAACATTAATAATAATATAATATTAATTGATGATTATATGATATGATGTTAAAAGACAATAAGATTCATATAATATAAAAGGAAATAACATATCAATTAATATATAATATAGATGATATAATAGATGATGGAGAAGACCATTGAATTCCTGGGCAAAATAATCATAAAGTTAAATAAAGGGATAAAAGACATAAATATTAATAGAATTCAACCTTTATATAAAATGGAATATAATATGATAAAAATAAGATAAAGACCATTATTATAAATCATGGAAGAACCATTAATTGAAATAAAATAAATGATAACTAAATATAATTAATAATCATGAAAGAACAGTATATTTTATAGAATTATATGATAGTAAAATACAAATGATTGTTAATTTAATGAAGAACATTATAGATTAAAGATTGCAAGTCAGTCCATAGGTTGTAAAATAAAGGGTTAGTGGAATAACTGCCCTGCTGTAACTTAATGATTGTGGAATTTATTTATTATTGTTTTTACTATCATTTAATATTAAGAGAACTCAATTGAATATAAGAGATAAAGAAATATAGAAATTAATGATAAGATTCTAGATAATAAAACATATGAACTATAATGATAATAAATAATGGGAGGTAGATAGAGAAGACCAAAATAGGAGAGAATAATATATTAATGAGTGATACAATGAATATAATAAAGAAAACCAACATGAATCATAAATGCCTAACAATAATATAATGGAATATGAATATGAATTATAATAAATAAGTAATGAAAAGATTATTGAGAAGACGACCTAGCCCCTGACCGTTAGGAAATAAGATAATAAAAAGATAAGGGACATAAGTGATTAATAATAAATATAATGAAAACAGAGAAGTAATTAATAGAATGAGCCTATGGTCCCTAAGTTATAGAATTATCGATTAATGAATAAAATAATAAATATAAGAGGAAATAATATTATGAAAAGAAATGTAAGTAAATAATATAAAATGCTAGTGGATGATAGGTCCGTTAATAATTGAATCATAATAATTGAATGCTATGAATAAAAACGAAGGTGAAAAATCCTGTAATCTATTATTAGAAGATATGAATGCAAATGATGGTTACAATCTTATAATGAAATATGTGGATTAATGGCTACCAGAAATATTAAGAGATAGATGACATGAAATACAAAGAATAATAAATGAAGGGTCAATGATAAGAGTGACAGATTATAGATGATGGTTAATAATATAAGAGAGAAATAGACCATAAATAATAATATGCTGTTCTACCTTATCAAATTAAATGGTGTCTTTTCCTATATTATTTTCATTAATCCTAAGATTTCAACCTCCATATATTTTATCATTGTCTTTCATTATTTTATTCATGTTATGTTTAATATCTTATAATAGAAGAAGAACAATATTAATAATAGCAATCTTGTAGAAAAATATCATAATAAGAATTATATAATGATAACTTTGCTCACTCACATACCATCAACATATTATTATTCTTTATTGGATTACTTCCCTTTATATTTCTATTAACATCTTATATTTAAATCTTATATTATTTCTTATCAATCTTGAATAATTTATATCTTAAGAATGCATTTATCTTTATTGGTTAAGTTCTTATTATTAAATTACTAGCATATGGTCACTCATTCTTCTATTCGGTCTTTTCATGAGTTATTCCTCCTTATTTATTTATGTTGAATATTAATATTATTCATTAAAGAAAAGGAAACAACAATAATAATATATATTTCCACTATTCCAATATTATATTTATTATAGTATTTTCATAGAAATCTTAACATTCATTTTATTCACCTTATAGTTCATTATCTATTATCAATCTCATGATTATTATTATCACTCATGAATATTAATATTATTTATTATCTATTTTAATGGTTTATATTATAATTCATTTATTCAAGATATGTTTAATATTGGTTCATGATTTATTAAAAGTAAAGGAAAGTGTAATCGGACCCACCATCTCCTCATTTATAATATTTCATTCACATGTTAATTCACTTTCTCATAACATAAACATAAATTATTATTATGCTCTTCTAGAATCTATCTCTCTTATTATTTTCTTTAGTTATTAATATTATTTTCATTATTCTTTATTCATATATTAGGATTCATTATTCTTACCATTATTATTACATTACTTATATTTTATCATCCTCATTTAATTTAGAATTCATATCCTTGTCTTTTTAGCTAATGCCATTCATTATTACTTATTATTTGTTATATTATTTTATTCTATTATATTATTTTCATCTTATTTTATATTAAATTCAAGGGTTTATTATATTTTAATTCATATTATTATCATTTTCATTCATTAGTTAAAAATTGTAATCATAAAGGCTTAGGAATCTATTATTTATTATCTGGATTCATCTTTGGAATCTCCGGTACATTAATATCAGTCCTTATAAGAATAGAATTATATTCTTCAGGAAATAGGATTATATCTCCAGAAAACCAGAACTTCTATAATATAAGCATTACATTGCATGGCTTTCTTATGATTTTCTTTTTAGTAATGCCTGGCTTGTTTGGAGGATTTGGAAATTATTTTGTACCTATCTTTCAAGGGTCTCCAGAAGTGGTATATCCTAGAGTCAATAATTTTTCTATCTTAATTATTTTGCTTTCATATCTTTTCCTAATCCTTTCTTTAATCTCAGAATTTGGAGGTGGTACAGGATGGACGCTCTACCCACCATTATCCACTTCTTTTATGACTTTATCACCTTCAAGTACAGGAAATCTTATATTTGGATTAATAATCTCTGGTATATCTTCATGTCTTACATCTCTTAACTTTTGGACAACTATTCATTTATTGAGATCTTATTATCTGATATTATCTTCTATTCCATTATTTCCTTGGTCTTTCTTGATTACAGCTTTCATGCTTTTATTAACATTACCAATCTTATCTGGAACACTTCTTTTAATATTGGGTGATCTTCATTCTAATACAATTTTCTTTGATCCAATATTTGGAGGAGATCCTATATTCTATCAACATTTATTTTGGTTTTTTGGACATCCAGAAGTTTACATATTAATAATTCCTGCATTTGGGATCATTTCCATAATAATTTCTGGTATTTTACAATTAATTATTTTTGCTAACCAATCAATGATCTTTGCCATGTCATCTATTTCTCTTCTTGGAGGTCTTGTTTGGGGACATCATATGTATACTGTAGGTTTAGAAAGTGATACAAGAGCTTATTTTACAGGAGTTACAATCTTAATATCCTTACCAACTGGTACAAAAATATTTAATTGGCTTTTTACATATCTCTCCAATCCACCATTATTACACCTTAGGATTACTTCTGTCTTCCTCTCACATCTATTTTTATTAATGTTTACGATAGGTGGGTCAACAGGAATAATTCTTGGAAATGGTGCAGTGGATCTAGGATTACATGATACATATTATGTTGTAGCACATTTTCATTTTGTTCTTTCTTTAGGAGCTATAATTGCTATATTCTCTGGAATAATCTTGAATGGAGAAAAGATTGTTGCTAATAAGAATTTATTATTTTCATCCTCATGTACACTCTCTCTTTATCATTTACATTTAATATTTATTGGTATTCTTCTTACCTTTTCACCAATGCATTTCTTAGGATTTAATGTAATGGCAAGAAGAATCCCATCCTTTCCAGATTCTTTTCATTCCTGGAATTCCCTGTCATCTATTGGATCAGGAATAACTTTCCTATCTTTCATGTATTATTCATTCATTCATTCATTATTATTAGTTATCTTTATTATTATTTCATCTTATATATTAATGCTATCTTCTATATTATAATTGCTGTAACTTGTAGATGAAATAATTCTGTAAACTCCATTTCCTCTAATATTAGATTTAGAATACAAAACCTTCATTATAATATTATGCTTTTTATTGTAAATATAAATATTATTCATGTATTATTATTATATTATAGATTAAAATGATAGATTATTATTATTCCTATATTTCCTTATCATTATAATTAAGTTCTACCATGAAGGTTACAATCTCAAGATACAGCTTTTATTTTATGAGGGTTTATTTTCCCCAATCTCATGACATTCATTCATTTATATTATTTATGGTTCATATATTAATTCATAGATAATTCCATTGTATTCTATAAAAATCTTGACTATAATTCAATTCTTGTCTCGGGAATCTCTTCCTCGTATCTTAGGGTTATATATTAATTTCCATCATTATTATTCATATCTTGAATGCAGAATATATATTTTAATGTTATTATCTTCTAATTATAAAGTTAATAGCATTTTATTTACTGATTCTTGCTAGGTTGTTATTATTTTATTCATACATTAATTATTATTGATCATAAATTCTATTATCTACATTCATTATTATTTATAGATGGATATCTTATTATTTCTATCTATATCTCTTTATATTTATTATATCTATAGAAATTTCAATAAACTTGTCATTAATTAATTCTTAGCAATGGTCTCTTATATTAAATTAGAATGAAAGTCTTACCAAAATATATTATTTATCTTTTACTTATCTTTTCCTTCGGTACGCCTTCATTTCCTTATCTATTAGTTATCAACCTATCATTTATTATTCTTATTCATTAATATTTAATAAAGTTCATAGACTCACTCACCATATATTTATATTCTTGTTTTCTATAATTTATTTCACTATTTATTTTCATATACAAGAATCCTAATCTGGCAAGCTACAAAAGGGGAAAACGAGGTCACTGATTTTATATTATGCATTCATGATTTTATTTATCATTTCCTTATGCTTTTGCATTCTTCTCCAATATTTATTATTCTATCCTTATCATTAACTTATTATTATTGACCATTATTTCCATATCTTATATTAATATTTAACCTTTACATTAAGGATTACTTCACCCAATATTTATTAATTATATTATGATCATATTTCTCTCATATTTTATTCATCATTAATAATATTGACCATTATGTTCTTTTCTTTCTTATGGTAATTTCCTTATAAAAATAGTAATAAATAATAATGTAAGATTGACCATTGACAACTTACGAATTATCTTTGCTGGTCCATTAATTATAAAGAACTAAATATAAATGATGAGGGACCAGCCGCAAAGTGAAATCGCAAGTGAACGAAGGTATAATTTAATTAATAATCCAGAAATCTTATCATGATTAATGTAATGTATGTCTTAGAAATAGAATTCTATTTCCTTGTCTATCTTTATTAATTATATTGGTATTTTATTTTTGCCAAGTAATCCATAGAAATCTTAATATTAAATGATGAAATAATTCATGTATTATCATTCATTTCTATACACCACTTAATAAAAGTGGACATCAATCTTTAATTATTAATAGATTGATGGGCTAATTGCTAGTCATTATATCTCTTATATGCCATGAATTTATTAGATGAAAATGATTAGATTAAATTCATGGCAGGTTATCACCATTATATATAGGGGCTTTTTATATTTATATTCTTCATTTCTTTATATAAAAAGCCCATAATAAATAATAAGATATAATTCCTGCATTTTTATATATTTCTTGCTATCTTATAAGATAAAAATGCAGGTAAGAATAAGAAAAGAATACCATGAAAAATCCAGCAC
This sequence comes from Durusdinium trenchii, assembly GCA_963970005.1. Classification (NCBI taxonomy): domain Eukaryota; class Dinophyceae; order Suessiales; family Symbiodiniaceae; genus Durusdinium; species Durusdinium trenchii. The sequence continues at coordinate 12,088 of CAXAMN010021461.1, read as the reverse complement.
TTTTAATTTATTTCTATGGATTTTTCATGTCACTAGAGCACCATTACCATCTATCTCTTCTTTATTATTGGTGCTCTAGTCCATCATCATATTAATATGAAAGGAAATAATAAGTGAATTAATATGATGATGGCACCTAAGGGCAAATAAGAATAACAAAAATACAAATTCATTCTTATTTGCTAACTCTCTTTATCCTCATCCATTTTTATTAAAAAGACATCCGTATGTAATTACCTGGAAAAATGGATGAGGGAATCTTTAATTTATAATGCTCATATTTCATTCGCACTCATCACCATAAGTTATTAATATGTGATGATTATGTGATTGCTAGTCTATTATTTATATTATAAAAGTGGCAGCGTATATTTTTGTCCACCTCTGCTGCCACATTAAGAGATTTATATTATATTATTTGCACCTTATTTTAAAAGTAAAAGATAGAAATATTAATATGAAAATAAGGTGCAAAGATGATAAATAAGAAAGAAATATATCCATGAATTTATTCTAGATGAAATTTCTTAGGTGAATAAATTCATGGGGGGATTTTTAATAATAGTAATCTCTTATAGTTAAAAATCCCCTTATAATAAATGAATAACCATGAATTTTATAGAAGTAATAGATAATAAAATTCATGGTAGAACATTAATAATAACAGATTTTGGCTACTACAAAAATATTAAGATATAATGCCAAAATCTGATAATAAAGGATGAAATTTCTTTGGATTACTTATGAAATTTCATCTATTATTTATATCTATTACTTATATGACAATGACATCAATCTTTCATTTATATAAGATTGATGGGTCATGTGCTAGTCACTTATAGAATTATATGTTGCTCTTATTTTATTTCATTTATCTTTTAATTGATAATAAGAGCAACATCATATATTAATTATATCTTATATCGCCCATCGTCTATGACCTCTTTTAAATATATTATTGACGATGGGCTACATCATCTTTTATATTCTTTATTGCCCCCATTTTTCTTATATCATTTATTATATGGGGGCAATATGAAAGTAAATAATAAGTGACATAAGTTGCCAAGCTTTAATAATAAAGAAAACCATGAAAATAAAGCTTGGCAATAATATATATTTCTTATACACTAGCCTTTGGCCCTCGCCATATATTTAAATTAAAATGGCGAGTCATTGATTTATAAGATATAACATGTAATTAAATGGCCATGAAATTAATGGCCAACATGAATAATAAATATATGGGATTTTACTATATGAAAAAGAAAGGTAAGTAAAATCCCATAGGCTGTGGACCAAGAGTTAGAGAGATGAAAGGACCGGTCCACAGCTATAATCCATTATTATTACTTATGTTGGAAAATTCTCTAACTATATGTCTTTTAATGGAGAATTTTCCTCTTATTTATTATTCATTTTATATTTCATGATCACAACTTTATTTAAATGACGTTGTGAGGCCATCGATAACGTCATAATCTCTTCTTTTATGCCTTTTCTATTATTATTTATTTGTCTCTTATGTTAATAGAAAAGGCATTAGATTAAAAGATATATGATGGCAATATTTTATCCGGCTCTCGTAACCTTCATTAAAGTAAAAAGTGGGGACAGAATATAAAATATTGCCATCCTTAATATAAATATATGACTAGCAATTGACTTAGCAGAAATTTATTATGAATTAAATCTGCTATCATTGATTTATAAGAAGGAAATGATTAATAATAGCCATTAAATTTAAATAAAAGAACTTAATAAATTTAATGGCGGGAAAAATCCCTTATAAATAATAATCAATAAATATGATGGGATTTTTCCAATAGTCAATAATTTATATTAACGATGGCCGCTAAATTTTATTCTATTTCTTTATTATAATGCGGCCATATGTTCAATCACTTATTATTTGCCTTTATTATTTTCCAGCTTATGAAGCCTTCAACACGGAAAAAAGGATACGAATAAAAATAATAAAGGCAAACATCAATATATTATTACACTAGCATATGGCCTGTCAACCTAATTTAAATAAAAGGTTGACATCATTTGCTAATCATAAAGGAATAATATAAGAGATAGCAACCCCATTTTCTTAATTCATATATCTTTTAATAGAAAATGGGTTGCAAATAAGAAAAGAATTAATAAAAATAGACCGGCGGCAGCAATTATTATTAAAATCTCTTATTATTTGCTGCCGCTATATTATTATCTATTATATTATTTGGAGATTTTCTCATGAAGAAATTAATATGAAAATCTCCATAAATTAAAGTAAACATCCCATTAATTTTGGTAAATAAGAGATAAAAATACAAGACCAAAATTAATGGTCCATTCATGAAAATTAACTTATCATTAATTTTCATTCATTATCTTCTTATTATTACTTGCCACTTAATATTAATTCATTTTGCAATAAATTAATAGTGGACAAAATCTTTCATTATTATTAGATTTTGGGCCATCTGCTAGTCCTATATATTTCATTCTTGATGCCCGATCATTAATAATAAAGAAATATATTAACATGTTCATCGGGCATCTATATCATATATCATTTATCTTTCTTTTATCTTATCATATGGCTTGTTATTTTAATGATAAGTAAATTGCTATAGCAAAATAACAAGCCATATAATATAAATTAATGGGTGGCCGGAGACTGCGAAAGGAAAAAGAAATAGTGACAATAGATTAATGGCCACCCTATAAATTAAAAGATAAGTGAACTAACCGATGACCGCCAATTTATTAATAATTAAAAATTGGCTCATTTGCTAATAATAAAGGAATAAGAAAAGTGAACCATCATTTGTTAAGAAATGAAAGACAAATGATGGTTAGCAAGCCAAAATATATTGAAAAGAAAGGATTATTATATTTTGGCTTTATCCCTTAAGTAATTTATATTCATGTTGCATTTCTTTATAAAATTGATAATCCCTCAATTTTATAATATAGAAATGCATGTGTGTACATTAAATTAAATGGCAAAAAGAAAAGTAATAATCCATTTAATTTAATGAGCCCTGTCAAAAAGGGCATATGAACATGCTAGTGGATTATTATTTTGAGGGTTGCCAAAGAATTTTCGTATCCTTTTATTTATGTAGGAAGTCACCGGCAACCCATTTTATTCACTTATTATTAATCCTCACCATCATTAATAATTACGATAAAGATATTAAAAGTAAAATGATGGTGAGGAAGTCTGACCTCTTATTATGAAAATAAATGGTAATAAGAAAGAAAAAATATGAACAACCATTTATTTTCATTAGTGGTCAGGTTGGTCGCTCCTTCATTCATTTCATTCATTACGGTTTTTTGTCCTTACCGTTCATATTTCATTTACATTCATATTCACTTTCTGGCGTACCAACCTCTGTTTTTTTATAAAAGATAGAAGTAATAAATAAGGAAACAGAGGTTGGGCCCTACACGGCTATTAATTTTGGATAAGAAAAATGACTGCCAAAATTAATAGCTCCTACATCCTCATGAATTTTAATATATTAGTAATCCCTTTTTCATTAAAATTCATGAGTCTTATATAATTACATGTAAAAGATAATAAATAATATGCTATATCGCATAAACTAAAGTGCCAAGCATATGCACTTTGCGGTTGCTAGGTCACTATTTATTTAGGGGGTTAACACCATTATATTTATTGTATTATTATTATTATCTTTCTTTTACTTTAATTATTACTTTCATTACGCCTTATAAGAATACAGAAGATAATAAGAGAAAATGATAAGGCGTAATGATAATAAGAGATAAAAACCATAAATAATATAATAATATATATATCTTTGCCAACCCACTTTAAATATAATAAGATGTAGAAATTAGTGGGTTGGCCAATCATTAATTAATATATTATTCTGCCATTCATTTTATCATCATCTTTTATATTAATGAATGGCAGATATATGAATAATAAATAATAATATGTGCACCCATAAATAAATAAGATGATAAATATGATGGGTGCACAATAATATAAATAAATGATTAATATTTGGCTTCTTTTTATTTACTAATCTTTTAATATGAAAAAGAAGCCAAAGACATTATAATATAGACTAGCCTATGACCTATCATTCATATTAGAATTAAAGAATGATATCCTCTTATTTTAAGAGGTCATAAGATAGAAACCATCATTAAATTTATTGATTTCTTTTATAATTTAATGATGGTTAATAGACGGAAAAATCTCTAATAATAAATTACTAGTTGTCATGAGATTTTTCCGGTTACTTATGTCCTTCATCACCATTAATTTTCCCTTCATCTCTTAAATTAATGGTGGATATGTCATTTATCTTTCATCTCTTTATATAATGGCATTCTATTTTTATAGGTTGGCCTAACTCCAAGAACTGGAAAGAAGAAAGAGATAATAAAAATAGAATGCCTATGAATTAATTTATGACTAGCAATTGGCCATTTTACAATAAAAATAAAAGTAAAATGTCCGAATAAAATATGAGGATAATAAATGAATGAACTACCATGGATTTTAATATATTTCTTGTTATCTTTTAATTATTAAAATCCATGGTCTCTTTATCTTTAGGGATTCATTCTTTTATTTGTCTTATATTTTATATTAAAGAATGAATCCCCCATTAATTTTGGTCATATATTATTTACTTTTCTTTTTATCTACCAAAATTAATGGTAATGTCTTTCTTATTGGCAATTTGCTAATTAATTATTGATATCTTATATTGCAAATTGCCTTTAATTTAATAGTTAATTCTATAATCATGATTGAAATCTTTTATTTATAATAGATTTCAAGGTCAATGGCTAAGTGTTATTAACTTATTTTCTTATGCCATTGACCCATGAAAGATAATATATAAATAATGGTCAATGGCATGTTATTCTATTTCTTTTATTAACTTATCATGCCATTGGCCATCTTATAATAAATAATGAGTGATAAATATAATAAAATAAGCGATGGCCAATGGATTTTATCTTTTATATCTTTATAATGCCATCGCCAAGAATAAATAATAAGTTAATAATAATGCCATCATTTTTAATGTAGAAATTACTTATAGAATAAAATGATGGCATAAAAGAAGAAATATATGCACTAGACATTGACCTGCCATCAGATAAAATTAAAGATGGCATGTGATCACTTGTAGATAAGTAATAATAGAATAATATGAGCAGCAAAATAAGCTGCTATAATATAAAGGTAAGAAAAATCCACCACTTTTATTATTGGCACCATTTAATTTTATTGGTGCATCATGTTATTTAATGTGGATTTTTCTCTTATCCATTTCTATTATCTATAATCATGATTCGCTCTTTCATTCATATATGAGCGAAGGTCAATTGCTAGTACATTATATTCTTTCATCTATTGCCACAGCATATTTTATATATTTCTTAATCAATAAAAGCTGTGGCAATCATTAATGTATTTTATCCCTTGCGAAATTCTATTATAAATTAAATCGCAAGTCATGTAATATAAAGTAAAAAGAAGAATTAATATATATTGGCAGCAAATAAATTAAAAGCTGCCATAACTTATTAACTTACCGCCCATCTTTTCTATATCTTAAGGGCGGATATAAATTATAGATGATATTATATTGCCAATCATTTATATTATATTTTACACTCAACAAATGATTGGCAATAGATGATATAAATTATAGATAACCGGGCCCACATTGAATTATTAAAAAAGGCCCGGATAATAATAATAAAAAATTAAATAATATGTTGTCCCACTTTTAATAAAAATACCATGAAAAAAGTGGGACAATAATAATAAATAAGACATAGATGAAAAATCCTTAACAACTATTGGATTTTTCTACAGGTAATAACATATACCTCATAATCTATTCGGACTCGGCACCATAAGTTAATAATTTGTGCCGCCAGTTATTTATCTTTTATTTTACTCTCATGCCATTTTATTTTACTTCTCTTATAAAATGGCATGGTATTTTCTTTATTTTATTATCTACCATCATGATCACATCTTTAATTTATATAAGATGTGAGGTCATCGTCTAGGTTGTTAGGATTATAAGCCCCAGCATTAAATTAAAGGATTGCAAATTAATTATATCTTTCTATCTTTGCAATCCCCCATAAATTAAGAGATGCTGGGGCTACATAAGTAAAAATAAGTTACACTAGCATTTGACCTACGTTTCTATTATAAATGAAAGAAACGTATCATGAAATGTAAAATATAATATCATTCATGCATTTCTATATTGCCAAAGCAAAGAAATGCATTATATAATAAACTAAACCAAAATGAATGAATGTAAAATGAAATGAATTTTGGCCGTCTTCGTATTTTGAGCCGCTACAACGTATGAATTAATTTGAAGAGTCACTATACGAAAATTAATTCATGGATAACCGGACACACCATAAACTAGAATGACTATAAATGCCTTTTGACAGGCATCAACCATGGATTTTCTTAATGAATGAAAAGAAATAATAAAATCCATGGCAGCTATTGGCCTTTTAATTACTTATGGCCTATTCATCATCATCATATTATTTGTATTAGAAATCTCTTTATAATTAATGATGATGATGAATAATATAAATAGATGATACGCTGGGTCACAATGTCATCAAAATAAATAATAAGTGACCCAACATAAGTAAAATAAGAAAGACAAGCATTTTCATTTATTGTCTCCCACCTTTGTCCCAGCGTATATAAATGAAAATGCTATATTCTTTAATAATATTAACCTCTTAATATAAGAGGAAACAACCTTTCATTTTATATTAAAAGATTCTATGGCAAAATGAAAGGCTTATGAATGAATATAATGTGATCGCGGTCTACTTCTCATAAGATAAAAGGTGACGTACAAAAATGCGATCACAAAGGTATAAATATAAAGAGACTATACGAAAATAAATGATGATTCACTTTCTATCTTTGCATTTATTTTCGTATCATGAAGGGGCCAAAAATCTCTAATAAAGAACTTCTATCTTGATTTTTGGCTGTACACACTGGGAAATTCATAAGAAAGAAATATGAATGAATTTCCCTTTCATTTCATCTATAGCTCATAAAGATATTCGCATGCGATCATTTTAATTTTAATAGATGATCGCGGCCAATGGTTAGTCCATGATTTATAATTAGGCCAGGCTTTTTACTTTTCGTCCCTCTTTTTTACTTGGGAAGTCCCTGCCTGGCCATTCTATATTATATTGCCCTTCTTATAAATGAAAGATACATTAAATAAAAGAAGGGCAATAATATAATCTCTTATTATTAACTACCACAGCCAAGAATAATTATATGCTGTGGTTCTTGTTATTATTAATGCCCTCTTTTTATATTTCAATTATCTATTAAATAAAAAGAGGGCAAACATCAATAATAATGATCGGCTTTTAATAATAAAGAGATTTCTATTAATGAAAAATATTGGTAGATAATAAGAAATACAGCATTTTTCATTATATAAAGAGATAATAAAAGATATGAAAAATGCTGAGGAATAAATAATATAAATTAAGAGATATAGCCGCTAGGCCAAATAATAAGAGATAATAATATATAATGTAGCCTAGCGGCAAAGAATAATATAATAATATATATCTTGCCATTTCATTATAAGAGATATTTATAATAGATGAAATGGCAAGAAGAAAGAAAGAAATAATATAATATCTGCCCCTTTAGATAAAATAAGAGATAATAAAAATATAAGGGGCAGATAGAATAATATAAATAAGAGATTACCAAAATTCACTGGCAAAATATAAATGATTGGTGAATTTTGGAAGACATGAAAGATACAATTTATTTTACAAGATTGGCATTTTCTCCAATAGCAAATTAATAAGAAAATGCCAAATGTAAAGATAGAAATATAATATAAAATAAATTGTATCTATAGGCATGAAAAATCCTTTATTATAATATTCTTTCCTTTAGGATTTTTCATGTAATAATATAAGATACATATATTTATATTTCATGATCGGTTCTTTAATTACATAATGAACCGAGGTCATCTTCTAGTCTTATAGTTATTCATTTTTGCTCATAATAAAATTCGCACATATTTGTCATTATTTCCTTCTCCTTTTTATTCGTACATGAAGGTTCCTGGAATCCTATAAATAATGACAAATATGATAATATTCATTGAGGGTTAACACCAATTTCTATATATATGGCCTTATGATTGAAATTAATAAAAGCAAAGTAATAATCATAAGGCCAAGAATAATATCATTTATATCTTAACAAATGGGGAATTTCTTTATAGTTAAAGATAGAAATAATTAAATGAGAAATTCCCCATAAGTAAAAGATAATATATAACCTAGCATATGACCTGACCACTAATCATAAATTAAAAGTGGTCATCCGATAATTTTATCGGTCATATGTTAATTAATGGAAAAATCCCTGTATTTTAATTAATCACTTATTTTATGGGATTTTTCCCCACCATTTTTCCAATAAAAGATATGAATGATAATAATGGAAAAATGGTGATAATATTAATTAATGATACCATGGATTTTTACAATTAGTTATTTCTTATATTAAAAATCCATGGTCTATATATAATTCCAGCATAAATAAATGCTGGTGGATGAAATTCTATAAGTAATTGACAGGGAATTTCATCCATAATTTAATTCTCTTTATCATTCATCTCTTTTTATAAGTGATCTTTAACTATAAGAGATGAATGATATATATTATATGGCTTATAAATTAATAATTCATATATCTTTACATTAATTTATAAGCCATGGGGCAGCCGATAAGTTATTTTAATATTGCTGCCCCTTTATTTACATTGTCTTTCTTATAAATCAATGATTAATGCTTTAATTTATAGCATAGCTGCATTAAAGTCATCTGCTAGTCATATAGGATTATTCTTATTGCCTCTTTTTTTAATAAAGAAATCTATACAAATAAAAAAGAGGCAATCTATAAGTAAATCAATAGACTAACCCCCCAACTTTTATTATATTATTGCTCTTTTAATTTAAAAGTTGGGGTAAAGATTAAAGAAAAGAAGAAATAGAAGAGATGGATGCCCCATTTATTAAATGATATTTCTCTTATATGAATAAATGGGGCATTAACCATAGAATATAAATAGAGAATTATATGCCCGAAAATTAAGAGAGATGAATTATAATAAATTTTCGGGCACCATAAGTAATAAATTAATGGGAATTTCCTTTTATCTTTATATGATATTTTATTGATAAGGAAATTCCCTCATTAATTAATATATACGCCCTTTTAATTTATAAGGGCGATAATAACTTTAATAAATGAATAACAAATAAATTAAGAGATTGATGGATTTCTTATTGTCATTCATTTTTTCCTCCTCTTTTTTTGCATGCCAAAGATCTTTTAATAAAAAATGAATGACAAGAAATCCCTGCCCTCGTTTACACGGTTAATCTTAGAATAATGAAACGAGGGCATATATTTGTTATTCATTTATTCATTCCTTCCCATTAATTTTAGTAGATAAGAAATGAATAAGAAATACTAAAATTAATGGTCATACATTCATTTATTATTATTCATGGCAGAATTTTATTCATTTCTGTCTTCTTTATTATAAAATTCTGCCTATAGGACCAAAATATATTAAGAGATTTCAAGAATATTTTGGTCCCTTATTATTTTATTTATTCCTTACCATTTTTCCAGGTATTTTTAAGGGATTTGTATTCTGGAAAAATGGATGTCTTACTTATTTATACTTATATGACATTGATGTTCACTTTAATTTAATTGCGTTCACAGGTCAACGACTAGTCCTCTTATATTTTATCATTCACCTATTTTGCTTTTATTCATCCTTCCTGTTTTTATAGCTTGTGAAGTTTCCTTTGAACCGTAATAAATAAAAGCAAAATAGAATAAGTGAATGATATTAATTATATGTATTATTTCTTTTATCTGCCCATAGGATTTAAATTAATGAAAACATAAGATAGATAAAATATATTAATCCTATGGGCATAAAGGTAAAGATAATAAGAAGATAAAAGAAATCATATATTATTCCACTTTTTTCTTATCTCCTATATATTTCTATTGAAAAAAGTGGAAGATTAATTACTAATATCTTATAACTCAAGATGCAATCTTTAATTTATATAAGATTGCAAGCCAATTGCTAGTACATCATTTTATTACTTAAGGGGCAGTTTATTTTCGTATCCTCCTCTTTTATTCTTTCTGGCGTACCACTGCCCCTCTTTTTCATTTATATCTTATTATCAATCGCCAGGTTAGTTTAAATTATAAGGTTATTGAATTATTATTACCTGGCGATTACCAATATTATTATTTATGTTTCTTTTATGCCATCATTTATTTTACTTATCTCTTCTTTAATTAATAAATGATGGCATGAGATTGCAAATGCATTATAAAAAGTCTCTTATTTCATTTGCAATCTCCTATATATTATTATTACTTATTATCAACTTATGTGCCGGATATTATTATTCAAGTTCTATATCTTTTTATTATCCGGCACACATATTTATTATTATTATGGGGTTTTCTTATTTATTAATTCTCTTTTAAATATAAAGAAAACCCCAATAAAATAAAAGAAAGTTGACCTAGCGGATGACCTATGGCATAAATTATAATTAAAATGCCATATCATGATTATAGATAATAAAAGTAAATTAGCTGCTATATCTTTGCAGCGTAATAATATAAGAAAGACATCCGATTTCATTTCATAAAGTAATTTCTATAGAATAAATGAAATCGGATAATATATCTCTTCCATCATTTTCATATATCCTTCTCTTATTTTAATGAAAATGATGGTAATAATAATGAAAATAATAATAATAAACCACCATTTTTATATCTTTGTATCTTATATTAATAAAAATGGTGGTGATTACTTATATTAATTTATTATCTTATATATTGATTTCCTCTTCATACGAATTCCCTTAAAAATAGTAATAAGAAGAGGAAATCAATAATCTATAATATAAATTCTATTATGGCATAGCTTTATAGATAAGAGAATAAATATAAGAATATAAAGCTATGCCAGATAATAAAGATAATAAGATATAAATGTATAATGCCCACTTAAATAAAGTAAACCATAAAATATAAATAAGTGGGCATTAAGATTATATATTATAGACTAACCGATGACCACGAATCAATAAAAATTAAAGATTCGTTCATTGAGATTATAAGATATGAATGTTATTACTTGGAGAAATTTCCATGAATAAAAGATTATAATATAGGAAATTTCTCCCCCATCATATTTTATATTATTTAGTTCTTTTTTATATAAAATATGATGGGAATTAATTAATAATATGCAAAAATCCTTTAATAATAGTAATTTCTAATAAAATATAAGGATTTTTGCTATGTGTCCTGCATTTTTATATCTTATGATTCTCTTTTTAATATAAAAATGCAGGTAATAATATTAAAATATAAGGGATTTTGCTAATCAATAATTTCTACATCTTTTAATATAGCAAAATCCCATAATAAATAAGATAATATAGGACCAAAAATAAATGTAATTCTCTTAATATTTTTGGTCCTTATGTCCCAGCTTTTATCTTTATAGTAATTTCTTATGGATAAAAGCTGGATGACATTAAATTAAAAGACATAACCATGGAATTTTATTCTCTGTTTCTCTTATTCTCTTATAAAATTCCATGGTAATATCTCTTATTTTTAGGGAAATTTCCCATTATAAAAAGATAGAAGTAATCCATAAGGAAATTTCCCCTTTATCTCTTTATCTTTATAGGCACCATCATTAATAAATATAGATGGTGCATTAATTACTTCTTATTTTATTATTTACAAATGAGCGTTATCTTTAATTTTAATCTGATAACGCGGCCATAGGCTAGGTCATAATAGAAGTATATAATGCCGCCAATAAGATATTTTAATAAAAGGCGGCAAGAAATAATTAATAATAACCCATTGGCCATATAATAAGATATAGAACTTTAATATAAATGGCCAATG
>CAXAMN010021460.1:35736-47282 GCA_963970005.1 Durusdinium trenchii | reverse complement strand
ATTTGGAAACTATTTCGTTGTGTCTGTCTCTGTGTCTCTGTCTCTGTGTCTCTGTCTCTGTGTCTCTGTCTCTGCGTCTCTGTCTCTCTGTCTCTGTCTCTCTGTCTGTCTGTCTCTGTCTGTCCCTGTCTCTGTCTCTGTCCCCGTCCCTGTCCCTGTCTCTGTCGCTGTCTCTGTCTGTCTCTGTCTGTCTCTGTCTGTCTCTGTCTGTCTCTGCCTGTCTCTGTCTGTCTCTGTCTGTCTCTGTCTGTCTGTCTGTGTCTGTCTGTCTGTGTCTGTCTGTCTGTGTCTGTCTGTCTGTGTCTGTCTGTCTCTGTTTGTCTGTCTCTGTCTGTCTGTCTGTCTGTCTCTCTGTCTGTCTCTCTGTGTCTGTCTCTCTCTGTCTCTGTCTGTCTGTCTCTGTCTGCCTGTCTGTGTGTGTCTGTCTGTCTCTGTCTGTCTGTCTCTGTCTGTCTCTGTCTCTGTCTGTCTCCGTCTGTCTCTGTCTGTCTCTGTCTGTCTGCCTGTCTGCCTGCCTCCTGCCTGCCTGCTTGCCTGCCTGCCTGCCTCTGCCTGCCTGCCTCTGCCTGCCTGCCCCTGCTTGCCTGCCTGCCTGCCTGGCTGGCTGGCTGTCTGTCTGTGTCTCTCTCTGTCTGTGTCTCTCTCTCTCTCTCTCTCTCTCTGTCTGTCTTGACCCCCCAAACAGCACACGCACCCCTTTGGAGGGACGTGGCTGGCCAAGGGGTTGTGCTTGGCAGCCAACACATCTCATTCTCATAGTCTTGAAATGTCTTGAATTTATCAAAGCGTCCCTCAAGCAAGAGTGAGCCGTGCATTCTGCTTGGGAGGGCGTGTTTCTGACACCTCTAGCTGTTGCTGGCTCCTGTGGTTGCTTTTGGTGGTTTTTGAGGCCACCTCTAGCAGCAGCACTGGGTAGATAAGGAACCCTGGTCAACAACCTGTTTTGACCGAGTCTGACTTTTTCCGCTGCAGACCCACAAGCCCACCACAAATAACTAGGTTGTTTTTGGGACGCGAGAGGTAGGACAACCTGGGGAGGGACCGGACCCACGCACCACAGCACAGTTGCAGAACAAGCGCTTCCAAAGCGAGAATGCTGGGCTCGCGCCCTGGCATGCCAGGTTGGAAGAAGACGAAGGGCGCCACCCCAGCAATGACTGACGGGTTTGGGGGAAGGTTGACAAACAGTGCAATTCCTAACCTATACCTCAAAATCCCAGCGTAGTTTGATCGACGAGGCTTCAGCTCCCGCCAAGCCTTTCTAAAGTCATTTCAGCTTCTGATACTTGAAAAATCGAGACTCCGAGTGGACCCCAAGCAATTAGGAAGGCGCAAGGACTCAGTTTGGAGCCATCCGACCACTTCCGACGGAGCAAGCCAAGGTTCAAAGTGGACCTATTTCGCAGAATAGGTAGATTTAGGTTGAGTTTGCTGTTCGAACACTTGCGAGAGCCAAGCTTCAAGATCTGATTTGATGAAGCTAACCGCATGAAATATATATCAATACAAATGTATATATATATATATCTACTCCATTCTACTCCCGCAAATAGACAGTGGATCTATGTTCAGAATGCCGTGTTTGTTGTTTTTGGGCCTTAGCCATGTTTGGAGCCATCCAAGTCAAACAACTGGGACTTGCTCACATCGGTGCAGGTTGCAGAATGCTGAGAGTTCCTGGCTGCTCACTTCCCCGATACTTTGATTCTGGAAGCTGTGAAAGCTTCTCCACACTACTCCGTGTCCGTGGACGAAAAGGACCGCTTCCTGATTCTGGTCCTGACCTTTTTTGATGTCAAGCAAAGCGAGAGAACCACAACGCCAGTGGCATACAAAGAGCTTGCTGGCTTTGAGGTTCAAATGAGGCCCGCCCACAGGCTTGGATTCAAGGGTTCTGGGTTGAATGAAGTGGGAGGATCTTAATTTCAACATCTAGGTCACAACTTGCCAAGAAACTATGTAATCAAAACTGGCCACTTGCCATTGCAGCCACGTTATTGTTCGAAAACTTGTAGTTGCACAAAAATGATCAAATGTGCCTCTCTAAAACTCATTTGGATCCACTTGGTGAGAACCAGAAAGAACCATGGCCAAGTCTCTTGAAGCCTCAAAGGTGCTGCTTGCAAATCTCCCCGCGCCAGACATAGCACTGCTTGCTGCGTCCTTAGAGGTTCTCTTTGCACAGGTGTTCTAACCCCAAACACTCAGGAACCAACAAAGCAAGTTTAAGTGTTCAAAAGGAACCCAACTGCTGGGAAGTTTCTTTGAGCTTCTGCGCAAAAGTCTTCGCAGAAGCCTCTGCTGCCTCCCTGGCCCCTCGCTCAACTAGCCTCTCAACTTGCTCTTCGGCCACATGCTCAACTTCCTCCTGACCCTGCTCAGCCTTGGATCTTTCGAGATCACTTCACTGGACATTCTCGGGCCGGAACGGAGTGATGATTCTATGGGCGACTTTGAGGATGTTGAACATATACAGTGTGCACACATAAATTATATATATATATACCCGCCCCTGCAAAACACACGATGCAATAAGCAACCTACTTCGGTAGCAAATGAACAAGTTGTTGGTTTGTTAGTAATAGGATCGATATGTTAGCAAATGAGCAAATGAAATTCTATACAAAGATACAGCAATTACAACAAAGGCCATATATATATAAACTACACCTGACGTTTTTTGATGCGCTCCGCAGTTTAGTCAATAAAAGAAATCAGTCGGTGATCCAAGTTTCTTCCCGAGTTTGGTCTGAGTCTCACTCTGACCTGAGGCTCAGTAAAGTAACTGGTCCGCCCAACCGAACCAGTTACCTACTCCTCACGCCTCCTAACACCTCCTGCCTAGCCGAGAGCCTTAGGCCGATGTCTTTCTTTGGGTCTAAAAAAACCCAAAAAACTCTCAACTGCCCTTATTCCGCATCACCCTTTTGCTTGCGCTTGCTCGCGCTCAAGTGCTGCGGCCGAATGCCTAAGTGAAACGCCTGGGTTGCCGGGAAAAACAAAAAGTGGCTCCGCCTCTCCGGAGACTATATGGTCTAAACTGAACAGGATCTAGTGAAAGGGCAGCGAGACATGGAATAGAGTTGACGCCACTTAGAATTGGAAGGACGCAGGTTTGCATGTGGTGTACGGTGTATTTGAGGTCTTCCAGGCCCACAACCATTTCAGGGCCTCACCGCTGGACAAAGTCATAGTTTCACCCCTGTCGTCAGCCCCAGAGAGATGACGGCAGGGCGTTTATGTAAATATGCGAGTTCTTCAGACGCAGAACCTCACCCCGACGGAGCATTGCATAAAAAGCAACCAGTAGCGAGACTCCAAAGCTGAAATGGCAATGAAAGTAAGCCCTGCCCACCATAGCAAAAACAGCTTCTTGGGGTAAAGGCGGAGCCCGGTTCGAGATTTCGTTGGTGTTCCATGTGCGCAACAGTCGCCATGCCAATTGAAGATTTCCTTTGAGTTTGAGATCTCTGTCTTGATTGAAGTCCGGCGAGGGTGTCACAAGCTTGGGCGCGACCAGCTCTCGGTCCAGAGGTGTTCCACACATTCAGCCAGGAGCCCATCCAGTTGCTCCCGCCCCCGCTTGCGGGGTAGAGAAAGCTCATTGTCATCCAAAACTTAGTTGTGGCATTGTCATACCTGGCACGCGTTCTATCAGACACGGTCAAGGACCTCAACGACCCAAGCTCTTTTCGCGCTTTTTGCCTATAACCTTCGGTTACCAATCGAAGGCCTCCGGCGAGGACACGGGCGCGTGGCCGGCGCCCGGATTTAAAGGCTTACGCCTGACAGCCCGGCGCCGGCGCACGTGGGTAAGAGAGCTTGGGCAGGAGCAGTCCCGCGCGTAGGTCGGTGTGTGTGGGTGGCGGGGACGGTAGGTGTCGCTCGCGGCGTGTGCGGGTTTTTGTGTCGGTAAGGGGCCGACGGAGACTAAGCCCTCCATGTTTCCATGGAGTCTTCCACGGAGAAGACGGGGGCTGGTTTGGGGCACCCCGGCAGCACCCGTCCGAGGGACTGCAAGGAGGTAGGCATTGAGGCGCTGAATCCTCTTGCGAAGTTAAGTTTTCGACTGGAGCTGCGCCCTCGTGTCGGGCGTGGAGGCATGAATCTTCCAGCTCAGGATAGTCCGTAGTTCCAACAAATCTATTTATTTGGTCTACAGCATGCTTCCACGTCCATTCACTAATCTCCTTCCAACGCCACAGTCGTCCCGGTATGCTAGCCCGTAGGCGGCAATGTTGGGGGAAAGGGCCACTGCCAGCGTGAATCATTATGTCCTCACTCTTGGAGGTGGTCATACCCAACAGTCTATGTTTCAGGTCTACAGTGTCCTCGCTAGAAAGGGGTTCGCATGAGCACATGGTAGAAGCTGCTGCCTTTGCCGGGCGTGAACTCATCAACCAATTCCTGCAAGCTCCATTTGCGGTAGAATACCAAAGGGATCATCAATAGCAGAGTCAGCCAGGCCACAACTCCCACCTGGCAGGAGTTGCCCAGCAAGGAAAGGCGCGCGCGTCATCATAGGCAACACCTGTCTGTTCGGACTTGACCACACAGTGCTTTGTGTAGTCAAGCGGAAATCCCATAATGAGCTCTCGCTCATGAACTTTTGGTCGCCGCCACGCACCTTTTTTTGTGGAGCCCATGTGAGTCCTTGTACTGATATGGTGGAAAAACGATATTTGTCTTGGGTCCACCTCTGGAGTTTGTGGGGTGAACATGAATCCAAACCTGCTGGGCGCCTGGCAGGGTTCTCTCGGGGGCGAGATGTTGTGAATGTAGGAAGGGTGCATCCTTCCTTCAGCGATCAACCTTTCTCCACTGTCCACCTTAGCAACCAGGTCAACCGAGCAACACTGCTGCCAACCTACTTCAGCATCCTCATGCAAGCTCACTCCTTCTCCTTCCTGCAAAGGCCAGTCAGGAGATGCCACGAGAACAAATCTTGTAGGGCGTTCTGCCAAAGCTCTCACTCATGAGGGAACGGTCTTCAACACTCATCGAGGCAACATTTTCAATGCAAACCCTTGTCGGAAAAGCTCACAAACACGAGGTACGTGAACGAACAGGCTACTCCTTTCATCCCTCACAGCCCCCTTTCTGTCTGCATTTAGTCCACTGACCCCTTGGCATGGAGGTCCGGCTCCATTGAGTACAGCTTCAACATATTGCTGTATTTCAACGCAAGCTCTGCGACTTGCTCTGCCCCAAACTTCCTACAGAGAAAGGACCTGCGCTAGATCAATATAACGATAAAAAGCGGGGAAGGTAGCCCAATCAACTAAAGCCAACACCGTGGAGAGGAAACAAAAGGATCCGCGCCATGGGCGCCCCGGCCCAGTGCTGAGCCTCAAAAAAGGGAGACAGTAGAACCGCAACAAAGGGGAATGCTCACTGTACCTCACGAGCACACCATAAGAGTCCAACGAGGGACCCGTGTGACCCACCAGACACCGGATTACCTCATGTCCACGCCTGCGCGGCGTAGGCTCGTACCGCCCCTGCCACGCCCAAAACTGTGCCCACCAATTTTTAGCAGGGGGGATGGGCACCCCCAAGCCAGCACCTCACTGGCCGCCCCGCCCGCGGCCGCGGCCGCGACGCCCACCTTTCCCACCTTTCCCTCCCGACCTTTTCCGCCCGGCCCGCGCCCCCCACCCTTAGCCCCCGGAGCTCCACCCCCTTGGCCATCCCCATCAGCCCCCGCCGCCTGAGCAGATCCCCGGGTCCGTATAGGACCCCTTCTGGTGAAAACCAGGCACAGCCGCACGGGTATACCGTGGGCCGGTCTTCTGGACGAATCCAGGCAGAGGTCACGGCATATAGCCGGCCCCGAAAAGCAACGCTGCAAGCTATATGTGTACCTACGAGAATCCCCAAACAGAAGGCTTCGACACCGAGAAACGATTGACGTGGCAAAGGTTCAAACCCTACACTTAGGTTCATGATTTCGACAGGAATCATGCGTGCGATACACGACCCCACACTTGCGACATGGGTAACCAAGTGTCGTAAGTGCCGAGCCCCTGAGGAGAACCGTCCCTGGAAACCCCAACGCTTGCGTTTGTGACCGGTACGAGTGAGGACCGTAGAAGAACCCTCTCCGCTCCCTGCTACCCCAGGAAGAGCCGCACCAAACCCAGCCACACCGAGAGCACTGGACATCGTCGGGCCAAAAACCCGTGAGAAACACGCCCCAGCCAGGGACCACACCAACCTATACAGCAGCGTTCTGGCCAGGAACGACTGCTGACCCCAACGACCCTAAAGCGGGGAAGAGGTGCAACCCCGCGGGATTGCCCCTCAACGTCCCCCTTTAGTTCGGTCGAAGGGGGGTGCTCGCGTCCCGCCCCCGACCTGTGAGCCGGAAACAGAGCAGATATACCCAAAACTCCCGGAGGCTCCAGACCACGTAGGACTGGAGTGGGTTTGCCTTCGGCTTCCCGGACCTCGCCACCGCACCCCAACCTGACCCGTCCCATGTAGATCACCTGCTCATCCCGAGACCGAGCCACATCCACACCGCGCTAGGGCGTGCAGCCGAAGTTGCCCCGTAGCCCCCGGCGTGGAGGAATGCGAGCAGGTAGGCCACGCTGCGCTAGATCATGTGCATCGATCAGGGATGTCTCCCCGCACCTTGGCATTCAATGCGGCACGCCCGTAGTCAGTCAACGTCCTTGAGCACCGGAACAGGTGACCACCCCATCAACGGGAACCCAGAAGTCCGGACCCATCTGTCCAAGTGGGGTCAACCTTGACATCCCACGACGAAGGCAACCAAACCACGGACTCTTCACCATCGAAATGTTGCTGACCGAGTGCAGCAGGTCGAAATGGGGCTACCGAGGCATCCCAAGAAGTCAGTTCAGCTTGCCCTACAGGCTGAGGTTCAGGGCGCCCTTGTGGATGGTGATGCGGGCTTTGCTGTCCCAAAGCCTGAGAAGGTGCAGAGTTGATTCGTCGGGGCAGCGCACGCTACGGGAGTTACAGGTAGATCCTCACAAAGTCCTCGCTCAGTCCTTTCCAAACGGCCAATTTTTTCTAGGCGCCTCCTTCTTTCGCTTCTTCTTCTTTTTTTTCTCGGCCTCCTCTCCCAATGAGCCAGGAGACTTGTCCCTCTTCCTCTGTTTCTCTGGCTTGCTTCCTATCCCCTGTCCTCGAGCCCTCAACTCCTCTGCCCAGCTCGAAGATGACGAAGTTCATCCTCCTCGCCTCCAGGTTTTGGCTCCATGCAGCCTCTCTTTACTTCATATCTAGGCCTGGCATGAATCCTGGCATACTTATATTAATTTATAACCTAGCTGTAACATACTTGTAACCTACTTTAAAGTTAGACAAGTTCTGTAAGTTCTTAAGTTAATTTATGCAACTTATAGTATATTTACAAAACTAAGGCAAACTAGTATCTAGTATATGTTTTTCTTGCAACAACATTGAGAATAACTTAGAAACCAACTTAGAACGCTTAACTTTTTGATGTCAAGAACTTATAGTTTTTCAATGTTGTTGTTTCAAGATTTAAAGTTTCATTGTGCTTTCTATTTAGCTGCTTTCCTTGATTGTTTTCTAGTTGGCTGCTTTTCTAGAGTGCTGGCGGCCCATTGATTCGCTTTAAACGTTAGAACTTGTTGGTTCCCCTGTGTTTTACGCACTGCCCATAGACAGTGGCGGCTCATTGAGCCGCCTTCGTATATATGTAAAAACGATATATGTGTGTGACTTTTGTTTTGACGGAGGCCTTGGCGGCTCCCTGAGCCGCCTTAACGTATATATGTGTATGCAATGGCGGCTCCTTGAGCCGCCTTTGTATATGTACAGTACTTTCATTTTTCGGATGCCTTGGCGGCCCCTTGAGCTGGTTGCGTTTACAGTTTTTTGGCTGCACTGGCGCACGCAGGGTTGAGCTGCAAAGCCATCAGAGACCGAACTTGTTTCCAACACTTTGAAAGCAACAGCGTACAAGGCCACTGACAAATTGCAGCATGAAGGTCGAACTCTCGAGGGAGGCCAGATAATCTTGGGCAAGCGTCCGGGCATCATCACTGCAGCGGTGGAAGCAGATTCAACATTTTAGTTGCTCCTCAACGGAGTTTTGGTCGCGTTGGAAAGTGTCTGGAAACAAGCAATTGGTACCCATTGTGGACGCTGGGCGATCTCCCATGCGGTGGCTGAACTTGCGATCTGCTTTCATGACCTTTCCTGACGCGAAAGGTGTACTGCGTATTTTTGAACATGTACAGTCTTGCAAGATGTCCTCGTCTGCGAGGTGCTCTTCAATCATCTGCCTTGATTGCCTCACCTTGATAATGAGTACACTTCAATCCCAACATCTTGCTCAGTCTTTTGAAGCCTGTAGGCCTGGTGGGCCTTTCCTTCCAGCTCCTTGAAGTCCGCTTCATCTTCAAGTTGCTCTATAAGACTTCCATAGTCCGTTGTCATACTCTTTCTGACTCTTCATCTTCTTCCCTTCTTGCTCTGATCATCCTCACATGAGCTTCTCTGATGTAGCCTTGGTCGTCCACAAAGGTCGGGGCTTCGGTCGCTTCTCCTCCTGCGTCATTCCTCTCCGCTCTCTCTTCCTCGGACTCCTCTTGCACATAGCCTTCGTCCATCCTTCACTGCTTCCTCCTTCACTGCTCGCAGCTGACTGATTGCCCTGGTGCACTTTCCAGCTGTTCCATGCTCCCCTGTTTGCATTCCACTGTGTCAAGATCACTCTGTCATACTCCTCATCCGTGCTGCGTTCCCAGTACCCACTGCGCCGGCCTGTTTGGTTCGACAACGTTGCTCTCAGTAGGTCCCAGGAATCTCTGCGCTGCCCTAGCTTTTCTGACAACTTCCACAATGCCCGGAGCAAGATCACGACGCAAATGCACAACAGCAACGTCACAAACGCCATAATGCAAATGATCTGCCCCAATGTTCCTGCGCCCGTGGCCGCGCTGCTGTTGCAAGACTGCTCGGCTGTTCCTCTGGATTGCGTTGACCTGCTTCAACTTCAATTGTAGCCCGGCTCAAGGCTGCATCCGTTAGCAAAGCTGTCATAGTCAACCTCAACAGTCTTTTCGCAACTTGGTTGGTAACGGTGGCTTGCTCCTGAACTTCTCCTTCTCGCGCACCATACGTCTGATCTCCTGCAGCCTCTTCTGGTCCAACTTCATCCTCTCACCTTCAAACTCCTCTTGACCCAGCCGACCCGAGTCTCCAGTGAAACCCACGCTTTCCTCCCAATGCCTTTGTTCACAAATCTGCTGGGTTCGTCGTGGTGTCCAACTTTCGAAGATCAAGATCTCGACCTTGGCGCTGTTGAAGCCACAACAATCTTCCACTCAAAGGCTTCAACTTTCCAACTCCTTTCTGCGCAATGGCCAAACTCAAGCTGTTGTCTCTGTAGACTACGTACCAACTTCGCTGGTTCAGATGCTCGATGGCTGCCTTCAAAAGGAAACCCTCTGATGCACCTGACACCGAAACCACGTACTCTGCTTCTGTACTCGACTAGGCGATGTTCTTCTAGGGTCCTTGGATAGAAGTGGACCCAGTTACCACCAAGAAAGGCGCATCCAGCCGAAGCCCTTGTCAACCTGTTCCCTGACCAGTCTGAGTCACAGGCGACCTCCAGCAACCATGCATGCTTCTTTTGCTTCCTAGAAAGCGTCGGTGCCGTTACGAGGCCTCGTGAACGAATTGCTCTTTCTCTGACGTCGCATCACCAGGTGGACTTTTGTGGTCATGGCCGAGTACCCACAACTTCTGCAGGGCAGGGCACTCCACGCTCCTTCTGAAGCCTGCTCGCCAACTCTCTCACATGGAGCCTTACTCTTGTCTCCTTCTCTTTCGACGCTTCTTCCTTCTT
Organism: Durusdinium trenchii; assembly: GCA_963970005.1. Taxonomy (NCBI): domain Eukaryota; class Dinophyceae; order Suessiales; family Symbiodiniaceae; genus Durusdinium; species Durusdinium trenchii. The sequence goes on along the minus strand of CAXAMN010021460.1, from coordinate 37,426 downwards.
CTTCAACTTCTCCTCCCTTGCCACTGTCTTCTGCCCTGATTGCTGGCGCTAATGCAGGTGGTAGAGGCACAGCTGGGAACTTTCCCACAAGTGAAGATGCTTTGGCACCTATCTGACCGAAGCCAGTGATCCATAGTTCCATGGCCAGAAATTCACAAGGTCGCGGCTTCAGGATCGAAAGGTGTTGGCAACCTCTTGCTCGTCCGTGTCCACTTCAAAACTGAAGATGTGGCCACCATGCGAAAGTCAGCTCGGTCAGTCTTCCCAAGCCATGGCCCTGCTTCAAACTTGTCACTGCTATTGGCCCTCTTGACAGAAGGTTTTTATCGCTTTATCTGCATCTGGCATCCTTCCTTCACGCAATAGACCAAAGTTCTTGCCATGCCACGCTCTACGTCCGTTGCCTTGAGTCTCCTGGACCACTGATATCCAAGTTCGCTTGGAAGCACAACCTAAGCCGGGCTTGTTGCAGCGCAGCGCTTCAAGCATTCTCATGGAGGGATTCACCATCTCCCTTGAGGATCGCTCTTGAATACCCCTGAACCTCATCACTTGTTCCGCCATGAACTTCAACTGGGCCCTGCCTGTGCCCGGTGTTGGCACGCACACAAAACAGCATGCGACCAGTTATGTCTCACCACCAGGCATGTCTCTCCTCTCAAGTACCCTTGCTGAGATCCTCCCTCACCTCAACGTCGACTTCATCATCTCCTCTATATACTCAAGCAAAGAAGTCCATCGAGACCACCGGCATGTCTGCTTTATCCTCTTGCCTTCCTGCATGCTTGTCACTTAAGTGATAGTCGTCTCGACCTCTTCCAACCAAGGCTGATATGGGAAGTGGGTCAACTCGTGGACTACCTGACAAGACTGTCTAGATTGGGTGGACAAAGAGATCAACTGTGTGACAAGTCCTTGACCTCTTGCACTATCTGTTGAAAAATGTTTTTTGCCTTTAATATGTTTCCTCAGGTTTTCCTATTTTTCCTTGTCTTCAGGATGTCTTTATACGTCGTTTCTATGTTGGGCTCATGGGCTGAATAGTATCCCTGCATTAGAAACCCCGTGCTCATGAATGATTTGTGTTTCTTTCCCTGAAATCTGCTCTCCAGCTCCTGGGATATCTTTAATCAGCCCCCTGGGCCAGCTCCGCTACCATGAAAACGTAGCGGTGACCGTCGGACCGCATCTTTCAAACGCTGAGCCTATATGTTGTAGGCATGTATATTCACATATATAAATGTGTTTTACGCAACAATGGTCACCTTTGATCACCTGCGGTCACATGAACAGTTTGGGCAAGTTTGGCGCTTTCCTGACTGAGGAGGCCATCGCTACTAGGTTGGAGGCGATTGCAAAATCACGACCCGACTCTCCAAGAGACCCCTTTGGCGCCAGGCTCCGCGTAGCTCCTCCATGGGACCATCGCCGACACCATCGCGGTAAGTTCCAAGGCTGTGGTAATTTGAGAGATCCTTGGATGCAACGAAGGTTCAAGGAAATTCGTTTCTTGTCAAAGATGTTTGCCCAAGGACAGTCCGGACGATGATTTTTTATTTGCAAATTTGGGGCTAAACATCTTGCCACACTTGTCTGCCAAACTCCCGCAATAATCTTTGTCATTAAAGAATTCTTCGGCTCACGCATGTTTCCTTCAAATGCGTGCGCACATGTTGTCTTCGACTCTTTG